>LTAE01005843.1:0-25199 GCA_001647135.1 Pontederia paniculata | reverse complement strand
CTCTCTCTCTCTCTCTCTCTCTCTCTCTCTCTCTCTCTCTCTCCCCGACGCAATACCATTGGAACCTACAAGTTCTCTGTTTGCCAGGTGCTGCCATCAGTTTGTGCATCAATTTGTTTTCCAATCATAAAGAAGACTAATGCAAAAAAACGGTTTTAATAATTCATTTGGAAGCTGCCGATGTTTTTTTTCTTTGATTTGTTTCATGACGATGTAAATGCAATCAAATTGTTTACTATCACTTCACATCCTTTTGCAAGCGATCGAGTAAGAATACTCTATAAGGGATTCTAATCGTTCAGGCCGGTTTGCGCAGGAAGGCCCGAGCCCAATCGAAACCTCTAGAAAGAAAATATTATAGGTCGTTATCAACGGACGCAGAGATAAAAAGGTTAGGAAGCCAAAATATATAAAAATAAAATAATTAAAATTAAAATGGATTAAAATAATAAAATATTAATAAAATTTGAATTCAAAATCTCTTAATTTAAATCAAATTTACATATTTATTTAAATTACTACATAATTTATATTACTTTTTTAATATTTTATTTATATATTAACTTTAATTACTAATATATATATACTTAATACATCGAAAATTTTAAGGGACCATGTCCCTCACCGCCAATGCAGGTCCGCTCCTCGTCGTTACAATACATTCGTCGCCGTTCATCATTAGTTCTAATGACGTTAATACCATGAAAAATATTATATTTCAAAATGACACACTTCTCAATTTATTTGAATCAAAAGATAAAATTGCTTTAGAAAACTAAAACTTTATATTTTTCAAGTCAAATTTATCTGTGTACATTTCAAAATTTCATCTTCCAAAACTTTTTAAAAAAATCATTTCTTAACATTTGTTAAATTAAAATGTGGTTTGCAATTATCTTAATTATATAACTACTAAATTGAAACTACATTTATGTCTATTTTTAGTTTAACGGTGTCATTGTCCAAGTTCCTCTCTGTTTTTTTATGCCCGTTCCTGTACGATCCCAAATTTCTTCGTGTTTTCCTTTTCCGAATTCATCGGAAATTTCTGGTTGATCGATAGGGAGAAAGAGAACGCAGAGGAGAAGGTCGCCGGAGCTGCGGCAAGGGGAATAATGGCGAAGCTCTACGTGCAGGCGGTGCCGCCGCCGGATCTGAACAAGAATACGGAGTGGTTCATGTACCCGGGCGTCTGGACGACCTACATCCTAATCCTATTCTTCTCATGGCTCTTCGTTCTCTCGATCTTTGGATGCACCCCCGGCAAGGCTTGGTCTGTCGTCAATCTCTCGCATTTCACTGTACGAAGCCCTCTACCTTCCTTTTCTCCCCTGTTTGGTTGTTTATTAGCTCTTAGGATGAGGAAAGCTGCGATCTTTTGCTGATTGGTGATGTTTTGTTGCGTTTACTATCGAGCTTTCTGGGCCGTATGGGGAATTTTGGGGGCTTTTTGTAGGGTTCTGTTGTGGATTTGGAATTAAAGTTTGGGAAAACGGATAAGGGCTTATGAGAGAGATGATAGTTTATGATAAGCATCTTTTCTGGGATGTGATTAGCTCTTTCATGTGTTTAGAACCTTGCGCCGAGAACAGAAACCAATAGCAAATTGGATGTAGTTAAGGTTTATACGGTTCTCACTTCTCAGTTAAGACTCTTAAGAGGGAAAAGTTAATGCTTAAGAGGAGTGCACTTTTCACTGGCAGGCTGGCAACTAATTATGTAGGGAGAGCTTTTTGCCCGAGTTCGTGTTATCTTCAAGCCCATGTTAAATTTTAAATGTTAGACATCAAATAGAGGGTTCAGCTTTTGCAAACTCATTCAGTTCATCATAGATGCTTCAACTAAAAGCATGAGATTCCCCTGGCATTATTTTGTGCTCGACTTCGAGATGTGATTCTAAACTGTTAATAGTAGGTTTAGAAGAAGCTTCAATTTCTTGATACTTGCAGCTAAGTATGATGTTAAAATTTAACTTTCACACTTGCTCAGAAAGGACATATTCAACATTGACAAGAATTGTCAAGATAGAACCTGGGATCTATTTGTCATTAATAACTGTATTTATCAGCTATCTTTACTAATGCATTCTTATCTTCCCTTTTTTATGTGGAAGTTAACTCAATTTTAATTGATCAATTGACTTATAGCCCTCCTATTGCATGTATGTATTGTAGGCATTTCAATTGTTGACTGCTCTTCACCAAATCATGTGGTTGTCTAACTGATAACATTTTACAGGTTACCTATCATTTTTTCCATTGGAAAAAGGGAACTCCCTTTGCTGATGATCAGGGAATCTATAATACGTTGACTTGGTGGGAGCAGATGGACAATGGCAAACAACTTACACGTAATCGGAAGTTTTTGACTGTTGTCCCTGTTGTATTGTAAGTATTGACTCTACAATCTTGATCTTTCTTTATTTGGCATATTGCACTTAAAGGACCACAAGACTCAATCTTTTACTGATATAATCGCATGACTTCATTCATTAAATGGCAGAGTATTACTAATAATAATTCAGATGTACACACAAATCTTATTGTATTTTACTGGTATATAGTGAAAACTGTCTGTATCTCAGGCTTACTTTGCTTTGTTGAGTTGAGCTCAGGATTGAAATTCATACTGACCAGGTATATAAACTTTATATTAAAAACTGAACTGACAATTTAGTATGCTTTTGGATTTTACTTCAAATGTAGATAGCTGATTCTAACATTTTGCTCTTTGATGTGTCCCAAATCTACTACAAAAAAAGTATCAATTGTACTCTGGACTCCGGATCATGAGAACTCAAGTGTTTTATTTGGTGCAAGTTAAAAATTGTTATAATTTTTAACATTCTTGGAATTGGTTTCAATTTTGCTGCCAAGACATGGCTAAAGTCTGGTTATTGTGATAATAAATGTCATCTTAATAGTTTCTTGATTGAAAAGCAACTAATTAATTGTTTTCATTGAACTTAATATCTGTTAGCTATTGTGATTCTTGGATCTAGTTTCTGCATGAATTTATCAAAGTCCTTAATGATGCATAAACTAGGATGCTTTGTCTATTTGTTCTTGCAGATACTTGATTGCATCACATACTACTGACTACCAGCATCCAATGCTTTTCCTCAACACCCTCGCGGTGATTGTGCTTGTTGTTGCCAAATTGCCAAACATGCATAAAGTTCGCATCTTTGGAATAAATGCTGGAAACTGAGAGACTTGTCACATATCCAGAAACTTATTCCTCTTTTGTTGGACCTTTGTACTTTACTAAACATGTTACAGTTAATGGTCAAACAATAGCTCATAAGATACTGGTAAATGTTCTATGTACATATAAGCAAAATTACAGATGGTGTTACCATGTTTGCCGTAAATGAAACCCACATATACACCAGGGGGGACCACCCTTCCCCCCACAACTTTTCGATATATAAAGTATATATATACGTATATACTAGTAGTTATAGTCAATAAATAAATTAAATACTAACAAATGATCACAATTAGCTAACTGGCATAGTGGATAAGTGGTTTTGACAAGCATTTAGAGGTCTATGGTTCAAATCCAAGTCTCTTCCATATTTTTTTTAATTTATTGTTATATATTTTGGCCCCCCTAACATTTTGATCCCCTATATTTTCTTCATGGGTTCGTCCATGAGTGTTTTGGCTATAAGAGTACGGTTTGTGGATTTTATGTAATTGCTCATCGCGTAACATGCTTACTCATGCTAGTTTTTGTCTGGTGCCATGGTAACTTGGTCTTACAATATTAAGTAATGAAAATAAGTGCAAACTTTTCTTTCCCCTATGTGAATTTTGAGGTTCAAAAGTTGATAAATTCTGATTTAAAAGTTTAGTGCTAATCAGCCACGTATAAGAATTCAAAAGGTCAATATTTTTGGCTAATTGGGTCAATATTGCTGAACAAAGAACTAAATTATTTATTTATGTTTTAACTTCTAAAGACGAGGCATTCTCTATTATAAGTCGGGCAGAGTATTTTCGATGGAAAAAAATTGAAAATAACTTTTATAGTTCCGATTTCTAACCATTTTAATTTTTAAGGCAAACGCTTTCGCCTGAATCAAAACTATCGGTTTTCTTACCTCTTTAGTAAATAGATTTTAATTAGTTAGGAGGATAAAGAAGATTTTTTTTAAAAAAAAACTTGCTATTCAGAAAAAGATAATTTTTACACATAAAGAAAATTCATTTTTTAAAGGATTTTTTTATTTTAAAAGCTTAAAGTTTCACTATTAAGAATCAAACTTGATATCTTTTAAAGTTTAAGTATATATTGAGTTCGATTTATATGAATACAGAAATTTTTTTGTTAGAAGCCTCACTAAATATAGTCAAGCATGTGATTCGGGGCGATATAAGATTAGTTGAAAGACAACACTATTTCTTGAATACTGAGGTGATAATCGAAGAAGAAAAAAAATAGTCTTTCATGAATATGAGAGGTAATTTATCATGTTATTCCGTTGTTCCTAAAGAACTTTATTTATAATCGAGATTCGAAGAGATGAGATTAAGATTGGGGCAGTACATTAATCAATACTTTTCGTAGCCCTTGTCATCTCCTTAGTTCCTAATGAATTGATTAGATCACGATTTTTCTTATACAGCTTAATGTTTTGAATCTCGAGTGAGACATTAATTTATTTTCATCGTGGTAATAGGAAAAATCGTATAACAAAAACTTAACATAAGAAACCTAAATAAAAGAATATAATTAACTACTTGCTCATGTTAATCTTATTATCTTCCCATTGGATAATTATGGGTCCATGGACGGAGAGAACATTTCGTCACCTGGAAATGGAATTTCCGAGACTTTTCCTTGTCTCAATTAAATAACCTATTAACAAGTTATATTATAATAAATTATATTATGTGTATATATACATATAAACAAATCTAAACAAGTTTCAATTTATGTGATAAACTTTTGAAGCTCGTAAATTTTCCTACGGTAAAGGCCCATAACATGGATTTATCATTCACATTGAGCTTGAACTAACCCTAATTTTCAAGGTACTATTTGGGCTAAAAAGTGCAGCCCAATAACTAAGCGCCCATATTGAACGCGACCTTAACTCTTTTTTTTTTTAAATCTAGAAGTTGATTATTATTATTTTTTATCAATAAATTTAGAGGATTAGAAAGCTGTCTTTGACATGAAAGGGGATAATATAATTACTCGTTTACAAATAGACTCGTGTACTCCACAATCCACATGTAGGACATTAAATGAGGAAAAATTAATAAACACATTTTATACTTATTTAAGTTTGTCCCAAAACGATATCGCCTCTTTATTAGAAATATCTCATTCCTGATAAGATGATCAACTTTTTGTTTGTGTTGAAAGATTCCGATTATGAATTACGTATGTATGTTAGTTGGGGGAATGCATCTAAGCAATAATAGTGTTCAACATAAATCAAACAAGCATTTTATTATTATTATTATTATTATTATTATTATTATTATTATTATTATTATTATTATTATTATTATTATTATTATTATTATTATTATTATTAAGAAGAGGAGAGGACCACGGCCAATCAACTGAGTCTTGGTCCTACTGATCAAAAGAAAAGAAAGAAAGAAAGAGATAAGGGTCATAAGGATGCCCGGCCAATTAAGGAGATGGGGGCGAGAGGGACGAGAGCTGAGGAAGGTGGCCAAGCTGTCTCACATGGTACGATCTCGGTACCGGGTCGCTTAGCCGAAACCAAAATATACACGATGGAGACTTGTAAGGTGGATCAGGCCATGCATGGCACATTCGGGAGAGGCTTCTTGTGGTGTGGAGGACATGCACTTGCTTCAATTGCTTTACTTTCCATTTTTATTGTTTCATTTGTTAGCATGCCGGTCTTCTTTTAACTAGAGCAGGTAGTACATGTCCTTCTCCATCGACGGCCAACGGAACGTGGCCTTCACCTAATTAGGAGGCTACTCTCATGCACGTCTCCCCTTCTCCATGTGCATGCACCATAGCCATTGCATGCATTGTCCTACACAACCAACAAATTAAGAGAAAAAATAAAGTTGGAGAAGAAAAAAAAAGATTCATAGCCCATAAGAGTTCAACTCCATTCACAGTTCTTCCATATAGATTAATCAATTATTTGAACATATATACTCGTGTGTACATGTACATATACTCGTAGGGATGGGAGGATGTATGCATGCATGGTGACCGGAGGTATTGCAATCTAATGAACAACAACGACACGAGTGTCGTATCTGCCACTAGATGAAGCTACTTGTAGCATGCAGACATCCGATCTACTTGACGTATATATATTTATATATAGTTCTGGAATAAGTTAGAGTTTAGATCATTATTACCACTCTTATCTCCATGAACACTAGAGGCATGGAGGTAGGACAGGTGCAGCCTTAATATCCAAGACCTACATAAGGGTTTGATGTTGAGGCCAAGGTAGCTAGCAAAAAAATCATTATACCAAGTTGGCAGCGTTTACCTTGTCCCAATTTATATATTATACATCACTCTCCTCTTGAATTCAAAATCAAGATGCATATGGTAATACTGGTTGCTCATGTCATGAATTATTTCTTTAGATTTGCTATATATTGTTGAGGGGTTAATCAGAGAAAGTAAGTTAAGTTTGCAATTTGGACGGGAACATAAATTTGTTGGTGATTAGGGGAATCAAACAATGTGTACATGTTTGTGACAAAGATGCCTCTTGTTTTGGTTTTTTGCTATAATGTATGTATGAGCACAACAAAAAAAAAACGTACTCTATGCATCCATTTTGTCTCCGGAATAATTAATTTATTAATTAGAACATGAATAAATATGATTTCCATTTATCTTTCTTCCCCGAAATGCATGATTGCTGCATGGACCTGCAATTCTTTGGCATGCATGCATTAGTTAGTTTCTAGGAAAGAGCTAGGGGATAACATAAACTGTTCTGTGGCTCCACAAAAACCAAAACAGGTTTAGATCGACGTTGGGCTGCAAATTTCAGGCATATATGGACACATGTCGATGAAGCCACAATTTCGTTACGGCATGCAAAACTTCAAATCCCATCACCAAATTTAGTAAAAATCTCATTGTCTATCCTCATTATGAGATCACTTCAGTACTACTTCACCAATTAATTAATTAACAAGTGGCATACAATTGATGCACATTAAGGATTGTTATCTCCAACTGCACGTGCTTATAATTACTTAGGTACTGATGCTTTTTACGTAAATGGTTAGCTATATCTATTTATGTGCTTCGTTCATTAATTTGAGTCACAAATTTTTGACGTGAAGAAGAGAGGAATGAGAGATGGTCCGATAGTTTTGCATTAAGAAAAAGTAGACTAATGAGATATATATATTGTTATATACAAGTCAATCAATATTTCATTTTCATTACCGCGCGTCGAGGTGCTTGAAAAATATATGCAATGGACGAAGCCCCTTTGGGTAGCTTTCCCTTCATTAACTAATTAATCACGGATACCGAAGTTAATACGATCTCACATATAATTATTTCTTATTGGAGATATCGAAAGACCGATCATTCAATCTCTATTGTCGTGGTTAAGCAGGTTGTCTTGACTCCAATCATATATATATATATATATATATATGATTTTAGAAATAATTACATAGAAATAAAAAAATCTTTCCGATCCGACACGTAAAAGATTCATTTTCAAATCACATAAATTTTATACATATTTTCTCTGTAAATTTTGTGATTTTTTTCCTGCTCTTTGTTATTTTCCAACATTTATAGCAATTAACACTTAATGTGCACGTTGGGTTAATTAATTAAGGATATATGTAAATTAAGAATCATTCCATATACATGCACGTTGGGTTAATTAAGGATATATGTAATTTAAAAACCACTCCATATATATGTACATATTGACACAATTAAGGATTCTCTTTGTTTTGCAATTCGATAAAAAGCTATTGCTTTACGTCAAATGGAGTGCAATCGATCATGGAATTAGGTGTGACGTTTCCATCCGATTGATGAACCTTGTTCACAATTATGGACATTATTGTCAGGTCGTGAAGGCAGGTTAGCTACTGCAAATTAACCACTATATATTAACTAGCTTGGAACTTTGGGTAACTGATTTTACATACAGCAGAGACTTCTCACAATCAATTAATAACCAAGTTACTTCTCATGAGAAATCAACTGTTCGTTTCTCTAAAATTGCTCTTATTGTCAAATCTTTAACTTATATACAAGAACGAGCGCTTTGAACCTATAATCTATACGAATTTAAAATACATTTTGAATGGTGAAAAAAAATTTTCATCTTCTTCCCTCTTTGAAGTTCAACGTCCTAGTTGAATAATTTTATATAGTTCAAGTAAGCACGTGAGATTGACTCTGATATCAATTTGTAAAACTTTTAATCTCATTCAAAAAATTATTCACTTTAGATTCATGACTCGCACAAATTTAAAATGTATCTTGAATGATGAAAATGATGATCACTTATAAATTTACGATCAATATTTGGTCTTACCTTAAATCCTTATAAATATGGTAAATTATAATACGTTCATCTCTCCTAATATTATCAATATAAGAGAATGGTAAAACCGTGCATGGTAGGGACAGAGCAAGACCATAGTCCCTGTACATGGATGGCAACCTTGGAACATGACGGCACATGGAAAGCTATGGCTATGCGGTTGTTGATAGCGATGGCGAGCTACACCGTTAATTCTAAGTACATCAACACATGATCGATCAAACACCTTTGCAATGCTTTGCTAGACATATAATTAATAACGATGAATATATATAAAAAAAAAGAAGAGAACTTTGCATTAATTGCATGCCACCTAAAAGTGGTAGTTTTCTATTCGATAAAACGGCTTCCATATCTGATTACTTTTGATTCTTTAACCCAAAACATTACTAAATTCCATCGGATCACAACGTGACACCCTGAACTATTCCCGATGTGATCATGCATCCATTAATTAGTGTACGGTAATAATTAATTGTTAGCATTAGTATTATTTATAGTGATGTCTCATACATAATTGAGACAATCCAGTAGGTAAGTCCAGCTTTGCACGTACACACACGGCAGCTGTCCAATAGCACCACGTAACATGATCTCGTTACCTTACGTGTTCTTCTCCCCAATCACACAAAATTCTTGACAAATGCATATTTTTCTCTCTCCTTTTTTTTTTTAAATGCTGTTTTACGAGTCCCAAAGACGCTTTATGTATTTATACGACATGGAGATGGGGTGTTTTTAGACGAATTAAAAAAAAACTCGTAGGTGACAGTTAAATGAGGATGCAAGTTTTTGTTTTATATAAAAACATCGTTTGTAAAGATAAAAAAGAAAACATTGCAAGCTTTTTTTATAAATTGTCGTCACATTCGAATTATCTATTTTTTCTCCAAATAATCTTTAAATATACTTTTAGACTTAATAATTTTGATGCGAGTTCAACGAGGATCACTAAGGAAAATTATTTTCATAAAAAAATTGCGTTGATATTTGATTTGGATCTTTCTTTAATATTACATCAAATTTTAGAACTAACCACTAATCTTCAAAAGTTTTGGATAGAAAGAGATTATATCAATATTAGAAATATAAATATGTAAGTGTATAGTCTTAATATCTTAAAGTTTTAATATAAATAATTAATTATCTAATATAATATATTAAAAATTGATTTGCTAATCACTTATTTAAAGTAAAAATTATTAGTTAATCAAATTTAATACATTAGAGGGGTAATTTGGAAAAAAGGAAAATTGCAAGGTTAAAACATCAAAAGTTGACTTACATATCTTACTCCTTTTATTACCGGATAAAAATAACTAAAACAAAATATAGAATTGTTATGTGCTCGTCCTTTTGGACCAAGTGGAATGCACGGTCTGCAATGACGTCCGGGAATCCATGTGGGTATCTTTTAAGCCGTCCAATTTGCTACTAAGAAAAGGTAAGGAATTGTGCGATCACCCTCCGCCTGCCAACCCATCGCGTCATTCGTTCACCGTCGATTTCGAGACACCGCGTAAATCTCCGCCTTCCAATCACCAAATGAAAAATATATTGTAAATAATGTATTAGAATAATAGTTGCCTAATCTTTTATTTTTTAATTTATATTAACATGTGATTTTGCATAGTTGTTTTTGGTTGACACAATCATGCAAAACACACGATCTGATATCCAGCAGATGCGTTTGCGTTCCTCCCTCGACTTATTTCCTTTTTTTCATTGAAAATGGAGATCATGATACGTTTTTTTTTTAATTGTGGAGGGTATATACCCAAGAAGGTTTCTCTTTTCACTTGCATGATTATTGTCTAGGTTAATTTTTGGTAACATAAGGTTTTTTTTTTATTTAAGGGTAGAACGCCACCGATCTTTAGAGTTACTAGCATTTGACTAATCCAGTGTTCGGACGGGTGTGACGAAGGTAAATTCTGACCAAAGTAATCTCTATGAGGCTACTAGCACCCGTCCTCCCAAGACATAGCTCTGCTAACCAACTGTGTCAACCAACCTTGATTTAAAAATTAAAGTAACAGTAAGATAAATTACTCCGTGGTCTCAAACTTTAGCTTATTATTTTGTGTGCTTTTTTTAGTACTCGCTCGAGCCCCGTTGTCCAAGGCTATTAGCACATGACTAATTCAGATTCGAGGTAAAGAGTAGAAATGATATTCCTCTGGCATAATTTGTGACTCTGGGGCTCGAACTCGAGGCTACTAGCTCCCGACCCCTCAATCCTGAACATATCATGCTAATCATGTGTGCCAACCGAATTTGATTCAAACAAAAAGGTTATTTTGTCAAACCTCTTTGTAAAATATCGTGAAAATTAAATAACTTTTATATTGTAGAATCACATTAGTCAATCAAGTTTGGTTGACACACTTAATTAGCAGGGATGTGTCTCAGATTGAAGGACTGAGAGCTAGTAGCCAAAGTTCGAGCTTTGAAGTCATCAAATTTAGTTAGAAGGGACACCATTTATGCTCTCTGCCTTCATTTCGGATTAGTCGGGTGCTAGTAGCTTTAGACACCGAAGACTCCACATGAGTATAAAAAAAAGAATCACGTTAGTCCATTTGTCATTGTTCAATTATTATCATTTCATTTTAATTTTATTTAATTTTATTAAATGTCATCTTTGCTTTTAAAAATTAGAATTATTTTTATTTTTCTCTTTCGAACAATAACGAAATTTTAGATTTATTCTTAAATTATAAAATCATATAGAAGTAGGTTTAATTTTTTTTGATATGTCAATTTTATCTAATCATCTAATTTTAAATTTACTCAAATTATTTTAATTTATTAAATTATTAATTTATCTTTATCTTCTTCTTTTTTCTCTCTCTTTTTCTATTTTCTCTTTTTTTTCTCTCTTTCCTCTCTCTCCCCTTTCCACGAGCTTCACTGCTCGCCTGATGTTAGGAGAGAGAAAAAAGATAAAAAAAGATGAAAAAAGATAATTTAATAAATTAAAATAAATTAAGTAAATTTAAAATAAGATGATTTGATAAAATTATTTAATAAAAAAATAAACTTAATTCTATTCAATTTTATAGTTTAAGAGTAGATTTAAAATTTTATGATGATTCATAAGAGAAAAACAAAAATGACCGTTGTAAGCACTCTCATGTACGCGTGAGCTCACACTGACTATGCGAGCTCGGTTGTACGTGAACCCGCACATGCCCAAGCTCTTCGCACGAGTTAGGGAGGGGGCTAAGGCCTCTCGATTGTTTTATTTTTTTTTCTAATAAAAAATAAAATGATAATTTGATATATATATATAATAAAATAATAGATAATAAGATCAAATTATCCTATTGAAAAAAAAATACTTTTATCTTATTTTATAGTTCAAAATTAGATTGTTATAATTTGAGAGGCGTTTAAAAAAATCAATCTATTATATTAATTTTGATTTATCTGATTTAAAAACGTACAAAAGCTTTGAACTTTGATAGTAATAATTTTGAATTCCGTCTCGAAATTTCTTCACATTTTGAAGTTTAAAAAAAATATGAAATGACACGAAGATCCAGTATTTCGAAGTGAAATAAATCGTATCATCACGTATTGCATACGACGATGGAAATTAAAAGAAGTATATATAAAGGGAAACGCGAAAGGGGAAGGTAATGGCTCAAAATTGATGGAAGGCAACTCGACCTTGTACCTTATGACCCACTCAAACTTAGACTTGACGAGAAATGGATCATGTACACATCATTGATTGATTTATGAAATCTTTTCTGCATGTCATTTTGTGCATGTATATATTTATAAATAAGATGTGAAGTACATAGCACCGTTTTTATATAAAAAAATTAAGGACGTTGGTGAAACTTAGAAAAAAAAATGTTTTTACCGTGAGACCTGTTAGTTTGGTCAGATCACCGGATGAGATTTAAAACCACCCCACTTCTTAGTTTTTTTTTATTAAACCACATAACTTTTTCGAAAGGAAAAAAATACCAAAATGATTATGTGAAAAATGAAATAAAAATAACCGGAAGCATTGCATACATAAAAGCAAAGAGAAATTAGAAACAAAATACACAAAATTGAGGTCCCATCTTCCGTACATATTCTTCGATATGATTTCCGTACATGCTTTATTTAATCGTTAATACTATGCTTAATAAATTATGCTTTATATGGTCGTCGATCGATGACAAAACGTGATTGATACGTTTGATTTGGTATTTTCTTTACGATATATATGGTTGATTGGTTCTTATCGAGTTGGACTCAAGTCCAATAAATGGAAAAATTCCAAAAAAGTGTTGTCTTTTGGCTAATTATGTTTGGTGTGGCATTTTTTTCTTAAGTGTTGTGTCATGTCAAACATCGACCTTTTTATTCGACGTTAATATTATCATTCTTCGTAATTATGAGAGAGAAAGCGAGAGAATAAAATATCATGGGGTGAATGATAACTTAATTAACACTCACATCATCTGCATATATTAATCCTTTCTTGTTGTATTTTAATTTTTTAACATGTTGGGCGATGTCGGCAGCTCTTGATTTTGATCACCGAACTATATGAAGTGCGATGTAATTAGAATAACTATAAAATAAAAGGACAATTATTCGCACTCGGAGTAAATTGAGAGCAAAATAAAATAAATAGAGTTTAATAAACGTGTTCCGTATATCCAACTTCACGTATTATTATTATTATTATTATTATTATTATTATTATTATTATTATTATTATTATTATTATTATTATTATTATTATTATTATTATTATTATTATTATTATTATTCCCTTTTAACATCTTCGGAAAATTACTTTTAGGACATCTAGCCAAAAAAATGTGTTGTAAAATAAAAAAAATGACAACATCTACCGTAAAAGTTCAAAATTTGAAAATATTGTTAGATTTTAATTATTTTTGAACACTATCATGAACTCACTAAATTATAAATTAATGTAATATATTGAAAAAATAAAATAAAATGTAAAATCGCTTAACATTTATTTCATTAAAAAAAATAGATATGTGTATAATAAATGAACGTTCGACAACAAATATGTATCCAAGTTTAACATTCTTTCTCATGGGTATTAATTAAAATTAAGTTACTCAAAACGATAGCATTAATATTTTTTTCTCGGTAACGATGCTTCCATTCGAGACTAAACAGTTGATCCAAGTTAAAGACTTTTTACAATACGACCAAGAGGTTCTTAATTCGAGGTTTCTCAGATGTATTACTTTTGAATTAAACAGGGCATAAAGTTAACAAACATTTAAACATAAAAAAGTGCCGTCTCATTTAAGCACAATTAATGTTGAATAAAGGCATAAAATCTTTCGTGTCAGATACCATGTATGACATGATACGTGGTAAATAAATTCCCAGTTCAAACTTGATTTCAGCATGAATAATACAATATGTACAGTATGCAGTTTAATATTAGTAAACTTAAAATTTCATAAAATTTAGCATTTCCATTGTAATGAAATTAAACTGATTAAAAAACAAACATAACCGGGTATATTATTTAATTTAAGATGAGGAGAAATCTCAAATATGATTTTGCATTTATTTTTTCACTTTCTCGTACTACAATTAAGATTTAGACAATGATTGGAAATCGATGTGATATCTAATATATGCAAGATGGTTTAGGATCTAAAATTATTTAGAGAAAACATGATAGTTCTTAATAGACTTTTGGTTAACAAATTTTCAATGCTATGAGATCACGCATCATAAGGTATGTTTCTCCTCGTACTCCAAAAATTGTGATTATGATCAAACAATTCTAGTTACTTCTTGTGGCATAAATTCTAGTGGAACTAAAAACACAAGTAAAATTTAAAAAAATAATAGTTGACTTAGTTGGTAAATAAGTTGAGCTTCAAGTTGAGAGATAAGAGAGTTAGTAACCAAAAATTGAACTACAAAAACTTTGATAGATAAGTTAGCATTCACCATTCTCTGCCCTTGATCGAATCTATTATGTACATCGTACTTAAATAGAAAAGGAATATTTATAGCCAAATGTCTAAATCTATCAGAACTTAATATAGCGACAAGAAGTTACAATTCCATTTATTTATAATTTTCTCTTACTACAGGGATTACTTTTGTAATAGAAATGTATTAATAATAAATAAAATTCACTAATAATTTTTTGTAGGATCACAAAAAGAGACAAAAAAACATAGTGAAAGCATAAACATAAACTACAATAAATTTCAGTAAATTTGAAAAAAAAAAGTGATCTAATATCTTCATAAAGGTTTAGCTACCAAGTTTTCTTTTTAAAAAAATATGATATTTCCCTGTCAAAGTTTGACATGGCAGCTCAATCAATAGACTGATTGGTCAACAATTTTCTGCAACATTTCTTCCGAAATACTTTTCAAATTTTGAACTTGACTTTTCTCTTTGCACATTTTCACTTGTTACAGATCATGCATTTGCCCTTTTAAGTTCTTGAGCTCTGTACACTTTCGCTAAGGGAAGATGAAATATTAAAATAACGCTAAGGGAAGATGAAATATTAAAATAACCTCATGTTTTGAATAAAAAAAAGATGCCTCCTTTTTATTTGTCTCCAAAACAAACTAAATTAAAAGAATGCACTGTTCTTAGGCAACTCAAAGTTGTTGCCGTTCCTGAACACACACTTTTCGCACCTTAATCGCAACAGATAAAATTAAATAAGATACCACCTTCTGATTCATGCGCCAATACTTGCTTCTGACTTGGATCGAGGACATAATTATCAAGAAATAGGGTTCATTTACCTCCATGAATCTTATCCTCGATTCAAAGAGTGACCAGTGACTTGTCATCCACACTCTTATCTTGTAAAAAAAAATTGGTAAATGAGTTCTTAATTCAAATGCAAGGAACCACCACCAAAATTATGTTGTGATCAGTGATATCTCAAATGACACTATTATTACAACTTTGTTAATGTAAAATGGTTACATATTAATATATATATAGAAACGAACCGATTCTGTTAAATTTAATGTGCAACGAGGCTCTCACGCCACTCGTACTACATATGCTACAATTACTTGGGACTTGGTGCATGGGCGTATAAAGAGGAGAGAGAGAGAGAGAGAGAGAGAGAGAGAGAGAGAGAGAGAGAGAGTTACTTTGTGGGGTGTGTGGGGGCAAGGCTGCAAGAAGAGATCGAGCACTGGGGCAATTTCGGTCTTTTGGTCGGGATCCAGAAATAAAAGAAACAAAACGGATGAGATTTTGGCAGCAGCAGCAGGCACAGCAAGAGGAGGAGGAGGAGGAGGAGGGAGAATAATAATAATAGGAGGAGAAGAATAAGAAATGGTGGAAAGACTGGAAGCATACAAGAAGGAGAATTGGAGCTGAAGCAAAGCAGGCAGACGCCTCCCTCCAGCTCTCGTTCATCGGGCCGCCCGGTTGCGGCGATCGAGGGTGCGGGCTCCCTTTCGCCATTGCCGTTTTTGTTCCAAGATCGTTTTTTTATTGATAAAAATCGGTTTTTTAACCCTATTTCTTCCAAACAGGAGGCACGAAGAATTAGCAAAATGGAGAGCTGGAGATCTCCGTAGGGAGATTGGTTGCTTGCGGGGTTCCAAGTTTTTTAATGGGAGCCCAGGTGAGCCAGAGCCGCCCCCTGTTCGTTCTTCTTTTTCTTATCCGTTCGTAAGATTTCCCTCGTGTTTATGGTAGATTTGTTTTCGTTCTTTATGTGGTCGGTCAATCTTTCCTTTTTGATGATTTGTTTTCTCCTGTTGTTCTTCGTCAAAATTCGATCTTTGTTTTTTTTTTATCTTTCTTATTTTGAGGTCCGCGCTCTGATGAATTCTGCGCAGTTGGCGTCGCAAGATTGACAAGGAATTGTTTCCTCTTTTAACATCAAGTTTCTTATGACCTCTCCAATTACAATTCGCAATCGGATTCTACGAAGCGTTGTTGATTTATTTACCTTCCAATATGGAGTCTGTCTTAAAACCGAAGGCAGTCCGGAATACAGTTTTATCTCATAAATTATACCTACTGCTTCTCTCCTGCTTTATACGGCGATTGAGACGTGTTCTTTTTTCATCGTTCGACAGTGAGAACAAAAATGTCGGGGGGTTCCTTCCATGAAGAAGACGAGGACATTCAGTTCTTCGATGCGAGAGATGACATCTCATCCGCTTCCAGTTCATGTCCCGGCAGCCCAGCGGGTAACAGTTCATCCTCTGATGGAAAGATGTTCAGTGATTCGGCATTCTGGTTGAAGGATCCTGACAGCGTGAAGGCGCGTAGGAGTAGATTCATGAGGTGGATGGGTCTGGATCAGATGAATACAGAGTCGGAGAGCGAAGAGGGAGAATCGAAGGTTAACCATGAGAACCAGCCAGACACAGGGAGAGCCTCTTTGGATTCAGGGGCCGTACTGAGGAGCTCTTTTTTGGAGAACACATGTTCTCTGTCCAGTTGGTCTAGTGAGGAAACAAGTGTGTCATACGATGATGATTCTTCTGAAGAAAACTTCATGTGCAGAATCAAGAACTCGGACAATGGTACAGCTTTCGTAGCAAATGAGTTGGGTAAAGATGGTAACCTAAGGAGTCTCCGGGAAATTGGTTCTAATCGAACATTAGGACTTGATGAATTCAAGAAAATTCTTGGTTCATCATCCCTGATTAAGAGATTTATGCGGAAGGAGGATAATGCATCACTAAGACCTGATAAATCAGCTAACTGCAACTTTGAGAAGTCAGTAAGGAATAAAAGAATTGGTTGGTTAAAAAAATTGGGTGTTGCTGCTTATGGTGTGGATATGCACAAGAAGGACATCCATTCAAATTTGTCCAGCTCTAGCAAGAGCAGAAGTTCAACATCAGGAATAATCAAAGTACACCCCCATAGGAAGAAACAAAAGGAGTTATCAGCGACCTTCAATGTTCAGGACATCAAAGCTCATGATGGTGCAATTTTGACCATGAAGTTTAGCCCTGATGGTCAGTATTTAGCTACTGGAGGTGAAGATGGTGTCGTGCGTGTGTGGCGTGTGTCAAAATCCCCAGGGATTCAAGACCTTTGTATTCCTCAAGATGATCCTTCATGTGTCTACTTCATAGCGAATTGTAGCTCAGAATTGATTCCTGTCAATAGTGGCAAAATGAAAAAGATCAAACCAAGGGAATTAAAGAAAAGCTCAAATTCAGCTTGTGTGGTCATCCCGCATGAAGGTTTTCATCTATCTACAGAGCCGATTCATGAGTTCCGTGGCCATGATGGAAATGTTTTGGATCTCTCATGGTCAAAGAGTAAGGTAATTTATTTATCAGTTAGCATGTTCTTACAAGGAATTCTCTGCATTTCACTATGAGCATGAGGACCTTCTTTTCTGACTGTCAAATTTTTGTCTTGCAGTATTTACTATCATCGTCTATGGATAAAACCGTACGATTGTGGCAAATTGGATTCCAAAACTGTCTGAAAGTCTTCCCTCATAGAGATTATGGTATGCAGCTCGATAACTTTTTATTATGCTTTTCCTCTGATAAACCCTTTTGTATTCTAAATGGTTTTAACATTGTGCAGTGACATGTGTTCAATTCAACCCCATTGAAGAGAAATTCTTTATTAGTGGCTCCATAGATGGGAAAATCCGTATCTGGGAAATTCCAGAATGTAAGGTGATACATTGGGCTGATGTCAGAGAAATAGTGACCGCAGTTTGTTTCCGTCCTGACGGAAAGGTGTGTTGATGCTAATGCCCTTCACCAGTGTTGAAGATTAATACTTATTTAACTTTCCCTCTAAACCTGTCAATTTATTTATTTTTTTCTGTTATAACAGGGAGCAGTGGTTGGCACCTTGACAGGCAATTGTCGGTTCTATGATACACCAGGTAATCTTTTGTAGCTTGCGGATAGTTCTTTAATATCTCTTGCTTTTCTGCTTTCATTTTACAAGTATACATACTTGAACTTATATATGGAACTTTCAGACACCATTTACCTTTTAAGTGGTTAATATAGTGTAAGAAAAACTAAAATAGGGTAAAACAGAACAGCTTATACTTTGCAGAAATCTTCTAAGTTTTGTTAATTGTAGTATAAAATAATAGAATATTAGCATGATAAATCTAAAAATTTCACTATTTTTGTGTTGTGTTAGACTTAAATGTAATTATGAGAAACTTTGATGAATAATGTTTACATAAGAAAGCCATATAAATAATGCTAAATTGGAGAGCATGCTGAAAATGATTCATTTGTGCATGCTTCTGTCAGTAGCAGTTACTGCTTTATGGCTTTGCAACAAAATCTTTGCATGTTTACTTAGTTCTTTTTCTCTTATTGATGCAGATAATCATCTAGAAATAGATTTTCACCTCACCCTTCAGCGAAAGAAGTCCCGCTTCAAGAGGATAACTGGCTTTCAGGTACATTTGCGAACAAAACATATTTGTATATTACACTACCCATGTATCTCTCTCCATAGGATTCATATGTGCTGTTCCAGTCCATGAATATGAGTTCTTATGTTAATTTGTTTCATCTCCAGTTTTGCCCAAGCAATCCAAGGAAATTAATGGTCATTTCTGCGGACTCAAAAATTCATATTCTTGATGGAGCTGATGTTGTTGCTAAATTCAAAGGTAAGGGCCTGTCCTCCAGGCCTCAAATGGCTCATTTCTGTTAATCCATCTCGGACCCATTGTTCTTATGCATATTTTTTGCCTGATACATTAGGTCTACGGAGTTCTGGAGGTCAGGTATCTGCATCATTCACTGCAGATGGGCATCATATTGTTTCTTCTAGTGAGAATTCAAATGTCTATGTCTGGAATCATCACGATCTTGATATGCCCATATCCAACCATGTGAAGAGAAAGTGCTCTTTCGAGCGGTTCTTGTCCAGCAATTCTGTGGTCGCGATACCATGGAATGGCTTTCAGTCCAGAGATCTTGCCTTGAACTCAACTGCTCTACATCTTCAGCAAGAGACCTCTAGGATGAAAGTCGGTGACCAATATCGCATCTGTGACATGAAAGATTCATTTTGCGAGAAGACCCTGTATCTACCACCTTATGGTGGTTTCACTCTGAGCCATGAAGCATTCTCAGGATTCGTGACAAAGGGCTCAGCAACGTGGCCTGAGGAGAAACTTCCTTCAGACTCTGGTGTATCTACCTTTTACAGATCTAGCTTCAAGTTCTTGAAGACGTCTTCTCAGTACAAGTTTCATGCCTGGGGTCAAGTGATAGTGACTGCAGGCTGGGATGGATGTATCAAGTCCTACCAGAACTTCGGATTGCCTCTATGTCTATGACTAAATATGGTTTAGCATGATGATATCCATCTTCCTTATTCCGCTTACCATGACACTTCTTTTTGGTGAAGCCAGAGTGATTGCCTATTGACAACGCTGATGTCCTTGTTTATGAAGACCGTACAGAGGATCACATGCTCAGTGCTCCTGCCATATTCCTCATGGGCCATAACTGTACGTATAGAACTATCAGTGGTCCTAGAAGATCTTGGCAGCTTCAAATGGCCGGCCGATGCTGCTTTAGCTGTGCATTGTAGATAGAGTTTTGCCTGTTTTTTTATTCTTCTTTTCTTTCAGCTTTGGAAACCTTATTGGGTTCTCAGAGATACACTAGGAGTGTTACGAGTGTAAAGTGTTTCCATTGCCTAGAGCAATGGATGGCGGACAAGGGCAAGTTGGTAGTAGATTCTAATGTTGATAGGGAAATTCATTTGATTGTACAAAGTTTTTTTTATTCATAAACCCTTCATTATGCCCAAAGATGCTTGTTCTATAATTAAAAGAGATGCCTACTGTGTGTGTCTCTCTTCTGTACTTCTTTATTCTTGTGAATGTGTGGGGGCAATGGCCCTTGATCATTTCTGAGTTGTAGCTTTCAGCTTCCATCAGTTGCATGATCATTCTATCATTTTGCAAGTTGTATATCAAATTAAAAAAAAATTGCAAGTTGTAGCTGAGGAGCAGCCATTGCATGTTCAGACATCAGCAGACAACATTATGGGTATTGGACGAGGGCCAGCTTGGCTGGTGGATATTGCAAAATTTATCCTGAGTTAGGACTTGGCCTAATAATTGATTCTGATTTAAGAGAATGCCTCTTTGAAGCACTGATGTACTGGTTTTGCAATTCTTGTAGTCTTTCAGACATAAAATTCAACTTGCAACAGGAGAATATGACCTGAAAGACAGAAAAAAAAAAACTAACAGTGGTTGATGATTAAGTAGGCCATCATTCAGGGTAAGGCACTGAGTGATCTAAGATCACATGATCTAAGTCACGATTTAAGATAAAAAAAGAAAAAGTATTAATGTTGCTAGTAGTCAAGTCTAAATGAGCAACTTTACTGGTCCAATTGAACAAGTGAGAAAACATATATCACAAGTTAATGCGTGTAAGGTTTTGTTTGGCATGTACTAGCGGTTAATAGCGAATAACGATTAGCGATTAACGATTAGCGGTAGCGAGTGAATTATTAAATTTAATAAAAGTGTTTGACAAATGCAACGTTTGAACAAATCAATAAATATAAAATGACTAAAAAGAGTATAGATAATTATTTAATAAATTGCATTAATATATGTATCATAAATTGAATAACACATTTTTATTTTAAATATTTTAATATTAATAAATAATAATAAAATAAATAGCTGATCAAATAATGTATAAGTTAATAAAATAATAAAGTGATCATATAATATAAAACAATAAGTGTCTCATACAAATATTAACTAATATTAAAATATTTTGAGGATATATTTAGAAATAAATTTTCATAAGCTTGTCGCTACCCTAGATGTTGGTCTGTCAAACATTTCAAAATATTGAGTTCCAATCGCTTGTCGCTATTATTAATTGTGCTTACAACTATACGCTACTGTAGACGCTAATTCAAATGTGTGTCAAACAAGACCTAATAAGCATGTAAAAGATGACGGTATATTAACGTTGACATAATTTGATAAGCTATGAATTCAGTCTCCTCATTCGAAAAACTCACCTGCCTGTTGACCGCTTTGAAATTATGGCAATGAACGCTTCATGGCGTGCGTTTGATTGCTGTCATGTTGGTAGTTAGTTACAGAAAGCATAAAAAGGACTCGAAATTGATTGGCCAAGTCGTTTATTCTCAGCAGTCGTCTGCTCTATAGAGCTTTGTGTCTGCATCGCTCTCAAAAGCAACAATGACATTGTTCCTGGTGGTTGATTCCAGTACCAAGTTTTCGCTGTCATGGTCGAATGCTTATGATACTAAACAAAAAAAATGATGCTTCCTGAACTAAGGGATAAAAAATACCAACGTCAATGTTCCCTCAACTACTACTCAAACCGCATGAAATCAAAAGACGGATTTTGGTTATATTACTCAGTTGAACAACTATTTTTGTTTCAAATTTTATTATAAATAAGAGTCTTAATGTCATTGTTGTACAAATCTATTGGAATCAACCAAATGGTGTTGCGCTAAAATGAGAAAAAAGGTGGTGCTGAAAATGATTTATTAGTAAGGATCTTTAGGGTAATGTTAAATTAGATGTACGATTCTAAAAAGTTTTAACTGATAGAAAAATAATATTTTTATATGTATATTCATAACTCTTTTTTTTCTGTAAATTATTAACAATTTTAGTCTAACTTAAAATTCACATGAATAATTAAAAGAATAAATTAATTTTTAATACGAGCAACGTCGAAATTTGAATTCAAAATTTTTAACTTTGATGTTATATTAAATTAGGTATGCTATGATAATTTCAAAAAATTAAAATAAATAAGAAAAATAATATTTTTATATTTATATTCTATAATAATTTTGGAGTGAAGTTTCTGAGAATCTGAATCCTGAATTTTATGATGAAAGCAAGAGCTCCTTTTCTCCTTCATCGGATACTGTTTCTGTGTGGTCTTTTTGCTGCTGAACGCGCAGATGTGGAGTGGACCTGGGCTCCTATCATTATTAGCGTCACTGCTGCTGCTGCTCTTGGTCCAATGGATCCAACGGCTGTCACGGGTCGATGTCGCTGGGCTGTTGAGCCAACCCGTTCGTCTTTCTTAACAATCCCTTTCATACTTTTCGGAAGTTCTTACTACCCAATGTCTAATTCTGCAATCCTTCTTCTCCATTGTTGATCCTTCAAGCTTTTTTATATAATTGTGAGAGGCATCAGAATTGGGGAGTGGAAAAAATTATTGCTTATTTTATAATGGAGATTAAGAAACTGATCTTTATATACTAATCCTAAAACTAACTCCCCTTATTGTCCTATCAACTACGTTAAGAAGACATTAGCCGTCAATGTACAGTAAAAATAAAAAACTGTAACAACAACAATACAAAATAATAGAGTATGCAGTCACCTAATCATTTTGCTTCTAAACTATTACAATTACATATGATAGAAATCCACACCCAACCATCGAGTCGTCACAATTAACAAATTGATAAAAAGTGTATAATGTGATACTTGTATAATACATTCAAATTATTCGATTGAATATTGTATATCTATGTTTATATAAAAAGTAGAAAGTAGAAAAAAAGGTAAGCGTCAATGAAGTCACATTTTATAATATAAAAATATATTATTTCATATACAATAAATATTATATATATATATTCCAAATATAAATATAACAATAAAAATATATATTATTAGCTTTTAATTCCACATTTGAAATTTATGATATTACACAGATGGATATAAAAGAGATATGCCATGCACCATTTTGAAATAAGTCTCGTTTCACATACTCAAACTATTTAGAAAGTTGTTTATTTTAAATATTTTAAGAGTTTTCTATATAACTAAATAATATTTTATAAAAAATGTTATGTAATTTAATATGTATATACTAGTTAATTATGAATAATAATAATAATACATATAATAATATATTTATTATATATATATATTTAAATAAAAGTAAAGATTTATCAAGTGATATAACTTACTTTTAGTTCATTATTATAATGCAAAGAAGAGAAGACTGACGTTAAAAAGGATAGGAGGATACGCACCTTTGGATGAAATGCATGCATTATTTAACATCTATTTAATAAAGAAAAATAATTATTTTTATAAATCAATATTTTAAAGTACATCATTATACGATTATAATATTTCAGTTTAAATTCAAACTGTTATAGCATTCAATTGATCAAAATAAAAGATTAAGAATATAACCTTGTAAGGTAATTGTAATTTAGTTTGAACATAATCAATTAAGTAATTAGTCAAAATTATTCTTTTATTCTAACTAAATATATAATTTGTTTAGGTTAAGACTTTTGGCACATCATATGAGTACCACACTAATAATATATGAAATTGAATAACTTATATTATTAATATAACACATTATACCGGGCGGACCAAGGGCTGGTGGCTAATGGTGCATATTTCACATTACAAATCATAAGGTACATCCCAAATTTTTAATATGCACGAAAACATAACTTCGAGTAGGTCACACTTCTAACGTCATATGATTATCAAATCAATAGGTAATTTTATATGCAAAATTTTGATATTTTTTTGGTGGAATCTAGAATCAAAACCAAATCTCATCAGTTCTATTAAATATCTCATGAAAAAAATAAAAATTATCAAAATCAAATTCGTATCAAAATATTACGTGATCAGAACTTAACGATTTTAATTATGGATAATTAAAAAAGAAAATTAATTTTTAATATGAGCAATATCGAGATTTAAATTCAGAATCTCTAACTTTGATATCATGTTAAATTAGATGTATTATCAATAATCCTAAAAACTTAAGCCGATAAAAAGAACATCTTTATATTTATATTTTTAACAATTGACAACTAACTTAGTTCTTGTCAATGGTTTGAACCAAAATTTTTCTTTCTTTTAACTTTCCTTCCTTTTTCATTTATTTTTTCTTAACTTTATTTTAAATATTATACTTTTATTTCTTAATTTTTTAATTAACTCATACTGCTAATTAAATAATTTAATTAAAATATTATTACACTAAGTAACATTATTATATTTAATTAATATAATTTGAAATTAAATTTTATTTTTTTTATATATTTTAAAGATATTATTTGATATTACATTTAATTTTTGTTTTTTTTATATTGCTCCTTTTTTAACTTATTTTGTGTTGTATGTTTTGTTAGTTCAACTTTAATTAAATCTTAATTATTTTAAAATTATTATTTGATATGATATTACATTAAATTATATTTTTATATGTAATTAAGTTATTAAGTATCATTAATTTTTTTCCCTATCTTTGCTTTTTTGTTCTTACATAACTTTCCATTTTTTAACTTTATTTTTTGTTGTTAAATATTTTTGTTGTTGAATCTAGGATCCCGAGAATGTTTTGAATGATCACAAATTTGTAAGTGAACTCAACCTGTATTGATGAACTTGTTGAGCTGATTTTTGTAACAGGATATATTCAAGTTCGGAGTAGTGGTCGACTTGAGTTGAAGGAATGGACGACCAGTGCACGCGCAATTTATATCAGAAGAACTACATGTGTGCAGTGAGCGTCCTAAGTATATGAAGCGGTCGACCAACATTAGAAGGAGAATATTTGATGAGGAGCAGAAGCATAAACGGTCGACCAAAGATGTAAAGAGG
>LTAE01005842.1:0-27212 GCA_001647135.1 Pontederia paniculata | reverse complement strand
AAGATCGATCGGCCAAAGGGTTGGCAGACGACCGAAGGAGCTTGACAGTTGGCTTCACTCGAGAGTGGACGTCCGTGGTGATTGAGGTGCAATCAGCGGACGACCAGAGATTAATGGAAGCTGGTACAAGGTCAAGATCGATCGGCCAAAGGTTTGGCGGACGACCGAAGTAGCTTGACATATGGCTTTACTCGAGAGTGGACGTCCGAGGTGATTGAGGTGCAATCAGCGGACGACTAAAGATTAGTGGAAGCTGGAACAGGTCAAGATCGATCAACCGAAGATGAAGCGCGGACGATCGAAGGAGCTTGATTGCATTCTTCAACTGGAGTGTGGACATCCGAGGAGGTTGATGTGCAATCAGCGGACGACCAGAGATTAGTTGAAGAAGGGAACTGAAGTCAAGGGTCGGCCAAAGGTTTGGCGGACGACCGAAGGAGCTTGGCTAAGGAACTAAGGCTTCAGACTTTGAACTACGGACGCCCAAGGGTGAGAGGTGGACGACCGAAGTACGAGGCGGCAGTTCAAGTGGAGACTTCACCAGAGCAGCGGTCGACCGAGGCAAGAGCAGTGGACGGCCGGGGGTAGGTGAAGTGTTATGTACTTGCATTAACAATTAGTTTTCTGAGTGACAGGTTAGGTCGTTTTTGCAGAGTATCTATTGTAATCCCAAGAGCCTTGGAAAGTAACTTTGGCAAATTAGCTAGTGAGAGCTTGAGCGGAAAAAGCCTTAGTTCTCATTCTGCGATTCGAGTGAAGAATCCAAGACAGAAGAGAGTGAGAGTTCGTGAGAGAATTTGTAAGAGGTTGTCTCCTTGTCCTCTAGAAAAGAAAAAAGAAGTTGTAAGGGAGCCTTCGCCCTTGAAGAAGGAGTTTAGTGATCTCCGGAGGTCTCGAGTTCGAGAAGACTGGAGCGGGAACGTAGGTCAGAAGTTCAGCCGAACCTCGTCAATAAACATTTGTGTTTACTTGTTTGCTTTTTTATCCTCTTCTTCTACTTGTTTATATTTGCATCTGTATGCTTCCGCCTATATAACTAACCTAATTTAATAAAAGTAGAAAAAAATTTATTACACCACTTCAAATCCTCTTGGTGCCATCTAGATCCTACAAAGTATTCTATCTCTCTCCTCTTTCTTTGCCAGAAATAGGATTATTTATTTTCTCTCGTCTATAAGTTCAGGTTCAAGAAAGAATTTTGTCTCTCTCCTCTTTTCTCGCCAGTACAACGGTGGAGGAAAGAGCAAGAAGAGGAAAACATGAGGGCGAGAAGAAAAGGCACGCTTCAATTCTTGTTTAATAGTGAACTATTTAAATATATGAAGTCTCTCAGTACTTGTCACATAATTTCTGAAATAATTCAATATGGTACGACATCTTTATATATGATATAAATTTAGTAGGCTGGTTATCGATATGTTGAGTTATTAATGATCAAAACTGTTATTGTTGATGTCTTTAGGTATTTTGATGGCTTGCACGTTGATGATATACAAAGGGATGGTAAATGTGGCAATATCTAGAAGTACGGAGCCTGGTATTAACATAGTGAGTTTTTTTAACTCATATTCTTATTATGAACTAGCTTGATGTCCATATTGTATTTTTGCTTTGTAAATTAATTATATGTTTTATATTTGCTATTTCGATTAACTTTGTCAATGATATACAAAGGTTGTATTTGGCTCAAATATATTATACTAGGAATAGATATAATTATACTCGTGGTATAGTTATACTCAAATTTTATCCTCATTTGTGTTTGATTAAGAAATAATTTTTTTTGTAAGTTATTCCAATACGTGTTTGATTGAGTACGGGAATAAATAGGTATAAGTTATATATTTTTATTTATAAAATATTAAAATAATATTTTTTGATGAATTAAAAATTATATAAATTAAAATGATGAATTAATTATATCACTAAATAAACATACAAGTACAAATAATATATATAGTTTGCCAACAATATAATTTATTTATTGAATACTAAGAATTAAACTTTAAATTAAATGCAACATTTTTTACTTTAATTATATTTACACAATATTACACATTTTTATATGTTTCTTATTAATTTTTTGTTGTACAAGAGTTTGAGTTTTTATTTAAATACTTAACTTATTGATTTTTTTTTATTAAATATTTATTATATGTAATATTTGATTTGTTCATATTTAGTTTTTAACATAGTGAGTTCTTTAACTCTTATTCTTATTATGAACTAGATTTATGTCCAAATTGTATCTTTTATTTGTAAATTAATTATATGTTTTGTATTTTCTATTTCGTTTAATTTTGTCAAGATTAGAGCTAAAGTCGTGTAATTATTTTTGAAACATTGGTCCCTTTTTTATTTTTTTCTATTTGGATTCTAAGGGATAATATAAAATGAATGATTTATATGGATTAAGTTTCATGCATCTATTCAAGTTTGTGTGACATGCTTGGCTAATTTATTGTCATAAAATCATTTGATATATGCTGCCATAGGCAGATATCACCATTACGCAAAAGATTGAAGATCCTATTCGAGTTGGAGAAATAATTTCCTAACAAGCTTGACGTGAGTTTTTCTTAATTTTCTCATGTTCAATTTTCTTTGGAGTATTGTACTCATTCAACTATTTCCTATCATAATGGTTAAAAAGCAATTATGAAATTATGATGCGTTGCATAATCTATTAATAACTAAATGAGTTCAACAAAAGTGAATAAGACAATGTGGTGAGCCCAAATAATTTAATATAATATTATCAGTTATGTGAAAAAATTATCTCTATAGATGCCCCTTATTTTATTATAGACGGAATCAATTGTTAACATCACCTTATATAGACTTAGTTATAAGTTCGTCGGTGATATAGTGGATTAATTTAATTAGCAACAAAATATTTATTTTTTTAGTTTAAATTAAGGACCACAATATTAACAATGGTGACAATCTGCCATAATTTTTTTTTCAAATTCATCTTTTAAAACTTTATTTAAATAAAGATAAAAATAACCAACCGATAATATAATATTGTATTAATTAGAGTAATTACTATTAACCATTATAGTAATTTTTATTTTTTATCATTATCACTAAATAGATTATTATTATCTCAATTAATTTTATTAGTATTATTAATTAATTATAATATTTTTTCATATATTATAAATACTAAACAATTCATTATTGATAATTTTAATATAATAACAATTTAGAATACTTATTATTAATTTATTATTATAATTTTTAGAGTATATGTTTGTATTCAAGTTCATAAAATTTAAACTAAATATAAATTTGTAAAGTTAACTATTTTATTCAAGGATATTTTGATAAATTATTTATTGATTTTTTTATATAGTAAGATAATAGAGATTGTAAATCATATTATTTAAAGTAATAATCTTTTCGTGAGACAATGTAGATTGCTAGATAATATATAATGACAATGTAGTGAATGCAACCTAAAATATGAGTATGCTATAGACCATGATTCTAAAATGAATGTATGGATAATCCCATCATTTTAGTTCAAACAATAATGATTATTTTGATGGATTAAAATTATGGGTAATTTTAAATAAAATATTATGTAATGCATATATTTAGTAACCTTTTTATTGAAAATTCTATGATAAAAATACTAATATGATGTTTCTTAATTTGAATATTAATGTTATATACGAGTATATAATTGGATGAAGATGGTGTATCAGTTGTAAAAGAATACTTATCTCACCAACCAAAAAACAATTGTAATACTCGGTGAATTAGTGTAAAGTTTGATTTCTCATTGATGGGATCATCTATGTCTTGTGTAGTTGTAGTACTCCAATGACAATTGAAAAAAGTATAAATCTAATTAGTTTGTTAAGTTTTCCTAAAATGATATAACCATAATGGATCTTTTCAAGTTTATAAGATTTTTTTATTGCAAAATGATCATGATTTTGTCTTATTATCCTACCATGAAAATAACAAGTATTTATATGATATTTTGAGAATCTTAATCAGCTAATTGCCTAATTTAGCATACCAAACTTTTTTACATATTCTTTTTCAATTCATTATTTTGATAATTGGAGTTTTGTTAATGATAATTTCTAGGGAGATGATGTTCCTATCCCCCATCGTGTAATTGAGGTAAAATTTTCTTCTTTATTTTTGTTTTTTTTCTAATAAATCTTTCATTTTTTTTGTTTTCTTATATCAAATAAATATGACAACAAATAATGTTAATTAGTTAATCCACAAGTTTGATTCAAACTACAAACCCTTTGTAATAGGCTAGTAGCAAAGTAAAACCTTAGCTTGAACAAATATTAGTCAGATTTCAACCAAGTTTGATTGGCGCAATTGATTAATGGAGCCGTTCGAACTCGAATACCAGATTAGTCGGGTGCTAATTACTCTCGACTCCGATGTGTCTCAAACCATGACCAAAGAAATATTATTCATATTTCTTAAAAATTTAAACTTGTATATAAGTCATGCCTTCAGATAAAAATCATTATTTTTCATTCTTTACTATATTTATATTTTTTTTGTTTACTTTCTTTGAATTTACTCTATTGGTACGTGAGCGAAGACACACTAGAGAAGTTTTTATTCTAACAAAAGGTTTCATCCAAATGTTTTATGGATATTAATTTATATTTTCTTGCTTATCTCTTTTAAGTTATATAAAATGTTTTCGAAATATCACTTAAACTTTAATATGATTAATTTTCTCCACTAAAATTTTTAGTTCACTTAACATCCACTTAAAATTTTATGCTATTTTCTTATTTATTAAATTTCTCATTTACCTTTCGACATAATATAAAAATAATAAAAAATAATATTAAAGTTATGAGTTGCTTCAAAAAAGGAAAAAAACTTAAAATTAGGCTAGATTGGTAAAAAAACATTTTCTTTATTCTTAAACGTACTTTAAGATATCTCTCTTGTTAGAATTTTTTGTACAATTTATCAAATGTATCATGACATTTAGGCGATGATAATGATGAAGACGACAAATGGATTTATGATGAATTCGGTCTTAAGGAACCATGGATCCAATCACATCATATTAGGGAGGGGGGGAATCATAGGGTATGTAATCTAAAATCCATTTATTTTGACATTTTTCTTCATTATTTTTTGTCCTTTTATTTTACTAATTGCAATATGATTTCTATTTTTTTTGTCTAATTCATAAGTTTCAATAAAATGCTTATGATTGTATCGTTTGTTGGTTGGCCCTGCGTAATCCTTCAAAAGAATCCACTCACACTCACGATGGTATATTGTTCCACTACAATTGTCATTAACTCATTGATAAGTTGTACTTTTCAAATAAATGTTCTAACACACAATGTGTGACATTATAATCATATAGTTTGTCTTAAATTTTATTTCATTAATAGGTTAATTTAAGATGAAACATAATCGTTACCATATAATTAGTTGTTGAAACACAAGGTCAAATGTTTTGAACTTAATCAAACTTGTCATCTTGATCATAATTTTAAGATGAAGATTATTATTCAACACGAGAAACTTAGGCAAAAGTTATCACCATGTCATATAATTGGGTAGTGGTATAATAACATAATAATAAATTTATTTATTTTATGTATTTTTTAGGTTCACGAGTCTTCTTTGTAAAAGCAAATCATTATACTATATAGACAAAATCAAAGTTTTGTGTTATAGGAACATGATTTATCAATCTGATTAATATATTTAAATTAACTTTGGCTTCTTTTTTAAACTACAACATGTTCATTATATTTCCTTTTTTGTTTTGTTTTGTTTTGTTTTGTGCAGATCTTGTTATTCGTTACCCTGGGGTTACATCTTATAAAACATGGTGGAGCCTTGACACCATGATCTAAAGCGTAAAATTTCAATTTGTGTCTAGTACAATATCCTGATTTAAAAGTGGTAGGAACAAGTGGATGATATTGTTCAGCCAATGATTTCATAGTATTTTGGAGCTATCTCATAGGCATTTTCATTTTTCATATGAGTACATACAAGTTCTCATCTTATACATACATCTCATACAACAAGAAAATAAAAAGAAAAAAAGAGTACTACAAATATAAAAAGAGCGAATTTCTTGAGAGATGGCAGCTGTGTAGCTCACCAATATTCTTGAGAGATATAAAGCGTACAGTTTCAATTTGTGGCATCAAAAATTGTTTGATGGTTTATTCTCATAAATATTCCACAAAGAATGGATGTAATTTAATTTGATTGTTGATCAATTAAATTCTGAATGTCATCTGAATCGATATGATTAAATTTGATTTTATCATCTTTTATACAAGAATTAATCATAAAGCTACAACTTTTCTTGTGACTAATTCCCAAGCTCCCCCACCCCCAGCTTTTTTAGTTTTTAATTATATATGTATATATATTATATGGTATAATATATTTGTATATAAACACTACTAGATTTCCTTTTTTGCCCCCTCCCCCTCAATTTTTTTTTAAAATTTTAAATGCATATGCATACATGTAGATTCATGGAAAATAATCTCTCCATATATTCATTGTAATAAATTTGAATCCCTTGATGGATAATAAACCAAATTAATTACTTGAATATATATTTCCTTCTATTTTTTAAAGTTAATTATTTAATTATATATATGCATAAAATTGGCTCCTTTGGTTAATAAATTGAATCAATAAAAAAAAGCATGGTAGGTTTGAATTCATAATTATAATTTAACATAAAACTTAATACATAGTTAATGAAATAGTAGAAAAAATGTAAAATGATAGTTGAAAGAAGAAAGTTGTAATTATTATTTAGGTCATTTTTAACATGATATAATTTTCTATTATTTAAAGATTCAATTTTTATTTTGAGTAAATATATTAAATTTATTTATTTATTTATTTTTATAAAAGATAAATTTATAGATATTGATTCGGTATTCATTTATATATTTAAATATACAAAATAATATTTAATTTAAATATATTTTAGTATTTTTGGCATTATTTTTTTATATTTTGTAATCTTTTATTCTAAACATATATTAATATCTAGATCCAATAACTTATATTAGTATTTTGGCTCCCCTAATTTTTCCTCTTGGGTCCTAATTAACTAAGATTTCTTGCAACTATGCACACTGCATTAAGTGGAGACACATAACAGTTGTGTAAACAGTGGGACAGGAAATCAAGTATAAATATCATATGTGGTTACAAGAATATATAAATATTTATTTACTACATTTGCATTGTTGCACATGTCAATGAGGAATATCATGCACAGGGGATTCTTAAGTTGAACTCCAAAAAGGAAAACAAAATGAGACCATAATTAATTGATTTTTCCAGATTTAGCTTTGTGATTCACCATTAATTCCTACAATTAAATTGAGGAGTTGTTTTTAATCAACAGTACATGTCCACATATTCCTAGTTTTCTTAAGCAAACAGAAATCTGCTCTTCTGTACATGCATAAATTTGTAGCTGGTAACTACAATAAACGCCTACAATAAATCAGAATTCTAATAATGTTTTAATTGTTTTCGCTGTTTAGATAGATAATTGGTATATGAATATTATGTTTCTGCTTCATATGGTATATATAATAATCGTCATTGTATATCGAGTGTCGTAATGCACCCGAGTCCTCGCTCTAATCTAAAAAAAATTAAAGTGACGATTTTGAAGCGTTACACTACTATAATAAACGCCTATTTTTATGATATGTGTTGTCTGACCCGGCTTTAGAACTTGAAGTATCAGCAAACAAATATTTGTTTTCAATCAAGAGAAAGAATGGTCAAATTCTGCTGCATGCATGCATTTTACATCTAACAGAGTAAAATTAACCAGATGTAAGATCAGTGAGTTGCATGTTATAAATACAAAAATAAATGGGAAAGCATGCATCAATAGTGGCTTTTGCATCCTCTCTCTCTCTCTCTCTCTCTCTCTCTCTCTCTCTCTCTCTCTCTCTTTCTCTCTCGACACCGTGGTTCATGGAGGACCAACACAGACCCTGTCCACATGGGACGCGGGTCGTGTTACACGAGTAAAAGAAGAAAGCAGGCCGCATTGACGAAGGGACAAAGACCGCGCGACGGAACACCATGAAGACCTAAGGAAATAGACCGTGTTCAAGTAGGACACAAATTGTGTCACGCATGCTTGACAAAAAAGAAACGGGATCGGCCAACGGAAAAATAATGTATGTAACTAGGAGGATCAACTTTAGGGTCTTTCATATATGCATGATAAAAGAATGATAAAAAGGTATGATTAAATGCATAATCAGAAATCGGACACGGGTCGTGTCATTCTCGGACACGATTAATGAATCCTGCAATGAAAATGGTCCGTGTTGACGTGAACACGGTCCTTGTTCTCATCTATAATATCTCTTTCCCTAAAAAGGTTGTGTTCGCTTGAACACCACCTGACTCGGTACACAACACGGGTCGTGTCGTCCACGATGCGAGACGTGTCCCGAGATGATTGATGCTCTGTTCGACTGATTGATTGAAATTGATTGAGGTAGGGTTAGTATACTCACACGTGAACCTAGTACATTAGGTAATAAAGATTAAAAGATGTTAATGATTGTGTTTGAATGAATACCACGAAGAGAAAGATCCCGACGTACTAGGAATTTATTCCCTCCTGTTTAAGATCTCGTACCCTCCTGTCTAGGGGTTCATCCCCTCTTGTTAGGGTTTATGCCCTCCTGAGTACACTATGGGTCTAGGGTTGACCCCATGACCTAGATAGCCATTCTTGTGCTAGATCTCTGAAATTTTCATATACTGATAATCGCTCATTATTGATTGAATTGCTACCCAAGATGAATAAAGAACTGAACCTGAACATACTGATACATTGTACACCATGAGAGTTAGGTGTAACTGATATTTCTGTCACTGTTACTGAAATAAAAGATGAAAGAGATTGATCCTGATGGACTTATGTCACTAAAAGAAAGATATAAAGTAAACTAAAGGAAAATGTAAAGTAATTGAAGGCAAAATATGATGTTTATAAAGATGACTGTATGAAAGAAGATGTTCTCTTTTACTTGTATCTTCATATATGATTTACCCTATTGAATTATTATCCTTTACGTATTGGGTTTCATAGATCATGAGAGGATTATCTTCCTTGCATTTTTATCCTGCAAGTAAATAGGTATAAATAGATGACGATTGTGCAGCGGTAGCATGATTATGCTCGTGATGAAATGGCTTGCACATGGCATAGGTCCAAGTTATGTTTATGTATTGGCTTCCTCATTGACATGTATATAGTATTGACCAGTGGATTGATCAAGAGAAAAGTCAAAGATGTAAGTTGGTAGCGTCACCAAGTCTGTATTCTGCCAGTGGCGGGGTATGGATTTGGGGGCTTTACAAAAATATCACATACAAAACCAAGGTAACAAGAAAAAAGTATTAGTGAAAGAAGGAGAAAATTTTACTATATCTCACAAGAATTAAACTACGGAATTAACATCCTCCATTGTGATTACCTTCCTTCACCACTTTCTCGTTCATCAGTTGGTCTTGGAAGATTCATCGAACAAGACATCCCAAACAATGTCTTACAATCCAAGAAACACCACCTCAAGAAGTAAAGGGAGAAGAAAAAAAGAAAACAAGGAAAGAAAGAAAGATCCAGAGAGGATGAGATCATGTATCTATCTCAAAACTATATCTTGTTAAACTATAACGAAGGCGACAAATGGCTAACTAGTGCTAACTCTTTCTCTTGTTGCTCAGTTGTGAAGTGGATTCGGTCCCATCAGCACAAGCCTCTTCTCCATGCCGTACCTCATGTCGACCTCCCCATCCTCCATCGGTGGCGGCTGCCACTACAAGAGAAACACCATTTTACGAGCAAAAATTAGGGAGGAAACGTGGTCGTTATTTTGCTCGATATTTATGAGAAAACAACGAGGCATCTACTAACATAAGATTTAATAATATTAACGAGCAAATTAGCGGTCAAATAGCAAGCATAAATATTTACTCGCTATTACCGAATAAAAATAACAATATTAACGAGTAAAATCTGCCACAAAAGAAAAAGAAAAATTACTACACATTCAAAATAGCAAGATAAATAGAGACCAATTTAACGAGCAAAACATTGCTCGTTATAAAAGAAAAAGAAAAATTATTACTAATTCGACATAGCGAGCAAATAGCAACCAATTTAGTGAGTAAAATATTGCTCGCTGTAAAAGAAAAGGAAAATTTATTACGCGTTAAAAATAGGGATCATTTTAGCGAGCAAAACATTGCTCGCTATAAAAGAAAAAGAAAAATTATTACGAATTCAAAATAGCAAGCAAATAGTAACCAATTTAGCAAGCAAAACATTGCTCACTATAAAAGAAAAAGAGAAATTATTACGCGTTCAAAAATAGTGATCAAATTATCGAGCAAAACATTGCTTGCTATAAAAGAAAAAGAAAAATTATTATGCGTTCAAAATAGCGAGCAAAGAGCCACAATTTATTAAGCAAACCATTGCTCGGTATAAAAGAAAAAGAAAATTTATTATGCATTCAAAATAACGACCAATTTAGCGAGCAAAACATTGCTTGCTATAAAAGAAACAAATTTTTACAATTCAAATTAATGAGCAAATAGCGATCAATTTAGCGAGCAAAACATTGCTTGCTATAAAAGAAACAAATTNGGCTTCCCCACGCACGCGAGAGAGGCTTGTCCGGGCGCGCGAGGGTAGCCCCAGGCACGCCCTCGTGCGCACGAGGGCTGCCCCAAGTGCACATGAGATCTGCCCAAAGCACTCCCTCGTGCGAGGGTTGCCCCAGGCGCGCCCTCACGTGCTTGAGGGTTGCCCAATGCGTGCACGCGAAGGCTGTCCCACACGTGCACAAGGTTGCCAAGTGCGCGCACGTGAGGGCTGCCCTGCGTTCACGGGCGAGGTTGTGCTGGGTGCACACAAGGGCTGCCGCACATGCGCTCGGGGCCGCTCGGGGCATGCATGAGGCTGCCATGGGGCGTGCACGTGAGGGCTGCCTAGTGCGCACGCGGCTTGGTGGCTGCATCCTCCTCGCGTGCGCGCCATGGTGGCTGCCCTGCGCGCCCCATGTGGCTGCCCGGGGCGCGTGCGTGAGGGCTGCCCCGCACGCGCGCAAGGCTGCTCTGGGCGTGCGCGAGGCTGCCCAATGTGCATGCACCATGATCGCCGCATCCGCCTCGCACGCACGCCATGGTGGCTGCCTAGGGCATGCACGTGAAATCTGGCCCACACAACTATTTCCCTTTGTGAATCACTTTCAATTGTTTCTAGCGCCATGATTCATATGTGTGTCAACTCATAACTCAAACTTGTCTTGGTCATTATATTCAAAGCTTCTATAATGCTATTGTTCTATCATCGTTGTTCTCATCTGTGTTATCAAATATCTTAGCATCATATGTTCTTAAAGTTTGGTTTTATCTTGGATTGCAAAAGATTTGTTCTAGTGTTAGTGGAAAGGAGCTTGTTCTGATCTGTAATTGTTTGTTTTTTGTTGCATCACAATGCTAACCTTGATGCGCCAAACATATTTAATTTGATAAACTCCTTATGAATAATGAACCAGATCGAAGTTGGATTTTTCAATGGAAAGATGAAGACGGTTAATTGTAATTATAGCTCGGGGGTGGAGCCCCCGAAACCTAGACAGCCTTAGGGCTTATGTTTCCTATTTTGTATTAGGAGTCCATATATAAACTCTCTAGGGTTTGGATTATTTTGTATCTTGTATCATCTGCTGTTTTTTTCACATCAAAGAAACAACTCTAACCGCCGCCCGAGAACGTAGCCCAGTTAAGGGTGAACCTCGTAAATCCGTGTGTCTTCTCTGTGTTGATCTCTCTCTCTCTCGTCTATTTTACATAACAGATCCTCTTATTCTTCATTTAATTAAAATACTATTTGTTCTATACATTTTTTCTTTACTTTCATATTTATATTTTTTATTTTCTCTTTTTTTATTTTCTTTCTTTTTTCATCATTTATCTTTAACTTTTTTTGTCTTTCACCTTATATTTTGTGAAGAGCTATTCACCTTTGACAATCGATGCACATGGAGAGCTACAACTTTTATGTTTTGTTTTGCTTCTTTTAACTTTTTTATCTCTTCTTAAAACTTTTAACTTCCCTTAAATCTTTTTTAAATAAACATAACATTCACAATTTCATACATAAAAGCATACAACAATCCACTTTCTGGAAAATGGCCCGCGTCAGAAATTGATGCAACTCATTTCCATCAGCATACAATCCACAAGAAATTATTGTTTGTAATTATTGTGCTTTTTAGTCTGCTGCTCACAATCGTTTGTAATTATTGTTTAAATTATGAACTAACTTTTTCATACTTTGGCAATTGAACTGAAACTGGCTTCAAAGAGAGAAGTTATTTTTTAAAGAGATATTGAGAAAAAGCTATCTTTATTCAATTTGTGCGATATTAAAGAGCACGTTATTCATAAATTGGATCAAACTTAATATAGTTTCGATTAATTTAGTGTCATTTTGATCGCATACTTGATTACGACGGATGTGAGCGTAAAGTCAAGAAGGCCCTTTGTAAAATGAAAGGTCACCTGCTGTTCTTCCTTTAGCTCATACTGATTTATATGGCTTAAAAACCTCATCTTCCTTCTTCTTGATGGCCTTTGCAGGAGTCCAATCAGTGGACATAAATAGAAAGCAGAATAAGGTGACAGTCGTTGGCTACGTTGAGGCGAACAAGGTCTTGAAGAGAGCCAAGTCCACTGGCAAAAAGGCTGAAATATCAGCTTGGTGACACAGCCCTACACTGCAGGGACCTATGACAAGAAGGCACCACCGGGTTATTGTTAGGAACGTGGAGACTGCTCAAGTGTCCAGCCAAGATAGCAGGCAAGAGGACCAGATTGCAAACATGTTCAACGATGAGAACCCAAATTCCTGCTCTGTTATGTAAATAAGAGGTGGTCTTTCTCTTAACTATATTTGTGTATCATACAAGTCATTTGGTTCGCTTAGGATGACTTGTGTGAACTGTGGGTTTGACAAGGTTTATACTTTATAGCATAATAGAAGTAGATTATAAAGGATTTGACCTTTTTTTAAGAGTTTTTTCCCTTTTTTTGAGCTACATGTTTTTCTAGTTTTGCAAAGGAGTTTTGGCTTGCTATGTTATATTTATGGTCTGTTTATTGAGTACATCTTGTTGCTAGAACTCTTGCAAAGTCCGTGTTAACATTTGTAGTCTGTTGTGCACATTTAGATGTATAACATATCAAAAAAAAAGTGAAGAAATAAAAAGATACCTAACAAATAAGCTAGTAGATCCAAAAGTAAAGGGTGTTACCTCAATTTAGTTATTTCAAAGTATGTTTTGCGCCAAGGTAATCCATGAATCTGTATGCAACCATCACATTAACTTATGGTTCTACATTGAAAAGATAAAGTCTATGCATTCTTAAAGAAAAATGTATGAATGTGAGCTTCCAAATAGCTGAATACATGATCACAGAACTAAACATATTTTGGAGATAAAAATAATTTGGCCATCGGACCGAATACAAACAAAGATAATGGTCAAAATCCAGATGAAGAGATATTTCAGTATTGATCATTATCGAACACCCAAGGTTCATGGATGAATAGTTCACGCCCATTCATCTGGACTACACCAGCTGCAATATCTTCTGCACGTTTCCTTGCGGCTTCAGCATTTTTTCTTGATGTCTCTGCATCCTGCATATTAAGAATAATTATTTAGATTACATATCTTTATCTAGATTCTAGTATGCTGATCGATGATGAGCAAAGAAGGAAAAGATGCAAAACCAGGAAAGAAAACTGATAATTAGCTAGCTATTTGGACAAATGCAGAAACAGATTGGAGTATTATAAATGAGTTTGAAAAGTCCATGGTTTAAAAGTTTATCAGATCCCAGGCATCTAGAAGGACTGAATAATAAAAATATTAAATACAGGAAATTATGTTGCAAAAATTAAGAATTCAGAGTAAAAGGGAAGAAGCGGATCCAAAATGGTTCTCTCTTTTCTTCTATAGATAATGAAGCTCCTTTGCTGAAAGTCTTACTATGTATCTCATGATAGAAAATCATCACCTCACTAGGTCTGACAATTTTCGATTGAAAATTTATACATGAAGCAAAACTGAAAAAAAAAGAGAACAATGTTCATGACAGAAGCATCTATTCAATACCAAGTCTCAGTAACTTTCCAGATAATTTTCTACCAAGTCTCACATTTCCAAATAATTTATCTTCTCCACGAACATTAGAATTGAACAGAATACTATCGTTAATCAACTTCAGCACAATATCAAAAGGTCTATGAAAAATGTGTTTTTTAAGAAGAGCCTACAAAAAACTTGACGGATAGTGAAGTTATTTAGGTTCATATTAAATGGATAATAAGACTCAAGAGGGATGTAACTACATACTCAGCAACGAATTTGCTCTTCATATTGAAGCCAAGCAATTGCCAACCATCCCAACTAACAGTATCAACCAGCACAGAATAATTTAAAAATGTAGATTTTTTCGAATAATAGATAAAATTTACTCTTTCAAATACACTTGAAAATGGAGTATCCAACATTTGTAGAGCTAATAAAGAGCCGAAATTGCAGAGACCAAGCTGAAAAACAGTGGGAGCAAAACCATATGGAAACCAAGTATTGGTTTGACTATGATTAACTAACAAATAGACAGGGATAGTCCAGCAATGGCTTCAGGAAATTCCATACAAAATGACTGTTCTTATATACAGTCTTCCTAACACATCAAGTTGACTGAGTAACCTCCAGAAAGGCTTAACATCAAGAAATTATACCATGGAATGTCTTCATAAGTTCACATGCCTTCTAAAAAAAGATTTAAGTTACACAATAACATGGTGCTTATGTTTGTAGTCCTGCTGCTGAAACAGCAGCTGTTGAAAAATTGAGACTACTTGATTAGCGGTTAATTTACATAAACGGTGTTAACCTACCATACTTTGCCTAATACTAAGGCATGTACTCAAATTATATGGTTTTCTCCCAGTTTTGCCCACTATCACCTCTTACTGTAACATGTACAGCAAGATATACATGTTACAGTAACTAAGTAAATATTAATTTCCATAGAAAGCATTAAAGCCACTACAAAAGCACAATAATGAGCAGAAATATTCTTGTCCAATGCAAACCCCCCTGCTCATCATGATATTATTAGCTGTTATATATTGATATCTCATAAGTATAAAACAACAAAATAAATAAATAAATAAATAAATCTGGACCCTGAACTTGTAGGGTTTTCAATACAAAGAAGTATAAAAGTTAATAGGGGATTCAAATATCTTCATTTTTTCCAAAAGAAATATATGCAGAAAGGCCTAAAGACACTATCTTTGCAACAGAACCACACGGATTACTGCGTAAAATATGCAACTTTGCATGAAACAAGAAGAAACCAAACGTATCCAAACAACAAAACCTAGAAAGATTGAGAAGCACAGATAAAGGTCGGACCTTTTGACGCTTCCAGGAGAGGAATTGCGCCTGTGACATGGGCGTTCCTCTCGACCCACCGCCAACTCCATGATCAGCCTTTGGCTGTCCCTGTTCTTCTTCACCCATCAGAAAGTAACTTGGGCGAAGGTCGCAAACAAATTTCCCTTTGATTTGTTTTAAACTTGAAATCCGAGAACCCGAAATAATAAGTGTCAGCGAGCATTTGGGTTTTCCTATTTCCAAGTTATAATTTATTTTAACAGCTTATTTATCAAATCAAAATATTTTATCAAGTTCCACTTAAAATTTTATTGACTTAATTCTTTGATAATTATGGAATTTTTACTTTTATTCTTACTTTGACTACTTTTGTTGTTTTTTTTTTCCATTTTTGAACATATTTTTTTTTGTTGTGTTAAAAAAGCAAGGATAGAAATTATTTTCATAATTATTTTCAATAATAATATTTTATAATTGTTAAAAAATAATTATTAGAATTTTTTATTTAATTTAATGAAAGGTCTTGAACGATCAATCGACATAAATTTGCAAGTTTATAATATATGATTAGTTGGCAAGAGAAAATAATAATTTAAAGGATGTTAAAAAAATAATCATATTTTTATATTTAATATTTGTACGGTTCAGCATGTAAATGCTAATATATTGAAAATATTAGAAATAAATATTTTTCAAAGGCTGATATTTTTTTATCCTCTATAATTGAGAGAAAAAATAAAAATTAACTTTGTTTGAATAAGAAAAATAAAAAAATTTCACCCTCTAATATTTTTTCTCTCGTTAATTTTTTTCCTTACATGTACCTAGTCATTATTGGTTGGTGAGGATAGTAATATCATTAAAACTTCATTTGAATGTCCAGTGATGAAAGGATGATGATGGATAGGTTGAAAATGGTTAAGAAAGAATGAAAAGTTACGGATTGAGAAAAGTTATTTTAACTTATGTTTGGATAAAAATAAATGATAATAGATGACATAAGATAGTCAACATTTTGTCTAGATAAAAATTTAAAAGATGGAAAAAAAATAAATTTACTAAAAAGACTTTTTACCCTTTTGAATTTGAGAAATAGTGCTTATATATTGATAAATTATAAATTAAATAATTAATATTTTATATATTACGTATAAGAACTCTAGGATCTTTACTTACGTGCATTAAGAAGAATGAGAAAAATAATTTAAAATAATAAATGAGACTGAGGGTAAGTCCAGAATAAAAAGTTTAACCCATTCGATTTCACCAAGTCGATAAAATAGAAATATGATTATTTCAAGGACTGTTATAACCTTCCATAATTTTCTTACCATCAAAAAATAAATAATCAAACTTAAGTTATAATAACTTTTTTAACTCATCCATCAATAACCCTCGACATCCATCCTTAACCCATTGTCCAAACGATGCTTAAGGATTGTGACCTATGGCACCACAAATAGGGCCTGTGGCATGCGTCACGATGCTAAGACCTTTGATGATCGCGCTCATGCCCATTGTTCTTGTCGCGTGCAAAACAAGTTGGCAGCATAAATGGTGTCGACATTTGGCAATTGACGATGTATTGCAAGACGAATCTCCGGTATGGTAAGCAGAAAAGAACATGCCATTGTCATTGAAATCAAATCCTAAGTTGTTCAACACGACAACATTAAAGCTTGATGAAGAGAGAGGTTCGCCAAAAACATCATGTTCTCAACAAGATACATGGCTTTGCAAAGATAGTTGTTTATATAAGCATCACCCTTCTTGAGTTTTTGAAGTTGCATGATAATTTGCAAGACATAGTTGTGAGAAGGGAGCATGGAGATGAGACTAAGGGACTCCCAAGTTGAAAGAGGAGGATGTCGTGACAATGGTTTGAAAGAATATCCTTCGAGTGGGAGGAGATGATTTAACTCTAAAGGATATGATCACAATGGCAGAGGGCTTGGAAGTTTGGATATTGGAGTTGATGTTCCAATAACGAAACCTTACAGTGTAACACCCAAGATTTTCTTAAAATAAAAATTAATATAAAAATAATAATAATTAGGAGTTGGATCATACTATTAATAGGTCCTCTAAGAGGACAAGAGAACAATTTTGGTTTTTTCTCTTCAAAACCCTAGCCGTCGAAAATTCTCCTTCTCTCTTCTTCTTCACCAAGAAGAAAGGTAAGATTTAAAGAACTTAAATTCTCCTATAATTATTACTCTCTCCCTCTCCCCTAAATCTATAGGACGCCCTTAGGAGATCGTGAAAGGGAGAGACTACATAAAGATTAAAGAGATTCAAGACGAGAAGTTAGGGCGCGAAGAGCAAAAGGAAAAAAATCCTGCAAATCAGGTATGTAAATAGGTGAATCCCTCTAGATCGGATTCTTCTTGATGGATTATTTCATGTTAGGTTTCTCTTGATATTGTGAAGGAATTAATATGATGATGATATGCCTAGAACTCTTGTTTCCTATTCTTCATGATAGATTAATAATGTTCATGCCCTAGAAATATTTAATTGCCTCTCTATGATGAGGATTGATCAGAGATGAACTATGATAAGGATGTAAGATTCATATGATGTGTTTCTTAGGATTAAAATGTGTAGAAAGCGTAGTCTTATAAATCCCCATATGATGAAACACATGTAAGAAAGAACCTACAAATGAATAGGAGAATAAAAAAGGGTGATATCCGCCGTAGGAAGTCTCGGTCACGACCGTGATCGGCAAGTCACAGACCATGACAGGAAAAGGCGAAGCCACCCTCTTCCGTCACGGTCGTGATCGATTGGTCATGGGCCGTGACATTAAGTGTAGAAAATCCTCTCTTTGGTCACGACCATGAATGTTTCTTTGCGGGTCGTGATGCTGTGTCGTGAACTTCAAGTCATGAAACGTGAACTCTAAATGGGAAATCATATCTTCGGTCGTAGCCATGATGGTTAGGTCACGGGCCGTGACATAATTGAGAAAAGCCTTCGGTCACGACCATGAAAATTCTATCACGGGTCTTGACAAGGTTAAAGAAATATGACCCTTTCGATCACGGTCATGACATGTTTGTCACGGATCGTGACCATGCTAAATGAAGACATTGTCGTTCGGCCACGGTCATGACCATGCTGAATGAAAAAACATTGTTGTTCGGTCACGTGACCACTGGTTACAGATTTTTATTATTTAAAATCCTTTTTAAATTTAATAGTAGATGTTTTTTAATTCTTCTATAACCTTAAGGATTAATATGTGTACAAAATAAATGGTCAATCATTCTCACCAAATTAATGATGTGATCGCCGTGCATTGAATGTTTGTGAGCGTCAACGTTATTAATGATGGGGGATTGATAGAATGGTTGTTATTCAGTTCCTGTTGCCTGACTTTCTCCTCGTATTGCAATAAAAGGATTTATTGAGCATCCTCTTCGGTCGTGACTTGTGCACCCCATTGACCTATTGGCGAAACCTCTAAAGACTCATGAGTCATTCAAAGTCACAACATAACAACCCTTAAAGTCACCTCAAAATCATTAATGTGACAATAAGAACTTAATAAGATAACCACTTGGTTTAAGGCTTGCATTGGCCATGTTGCATTTGAGGTTACGAATGGAGAATCAATGAATGATGATGTATTGCATGTATGTTAAGTACTAGAATGACAAATGATGAATTAAATGAAAGAAAGGAAAGAAAATATACATGATGAATGACGGCATATGTGTAATTGATGTTTGATAGCTTAACCTCATGTAATGAAAGTAAAGTATGATGAAAGATAATATAATGTAAGAAAGTAAATAAAAGATATTTATGATATTTTATGATAATATGATTATTAATGATTAATTATGATGATATAGTCATGTTCATGCTTTTATTCTATCATGAAAAGTATATTTCTATTGTGCTTTACATATTTGAGTTTCATAGCTCATGGTGGATTTATTTTTTCTCTTGCTTTGGATCCTACAAGTCAGTGATCTGAGGTGTTATAGTTGCTGGTGGTGCTAGCGACGACAAATATTCGTGATGATGCTGCTTGCATGAGTAGTGGTCCATAGTATGATGTCTTTCAACCTAGTTCTTTTTTTATCAAGTTGTAATAAGATGATAATTTATTATGTTATGTGAGATTATGGAAACTTTATGTTATGCAAGACTTCTGCATTTATGTTTTATAAAAAGAGTTGTGAAGACTTATGATTTTATTTATTTTATCTATTTTACATCTTGTTGACTAGTCAAAGTGTCAATTGTTAAGTCAAGACTAAGTTTGATGTGTAGCGTCTTCGAGAGACGGGGTGTGCTTTTGGAGGCATTACATGCATAGTTAAAACTCCTCAATAATGAGGTAAAATGAGTTTTTCGCAACAAGTACTCTATTGCAGGAAACTTTAGAGAGAGAAAATGATCAACTTGATTTAGAGATTGAAAGGAGATAAAGAAGTCCATGTTGAAACTAAATAAAATATGAGAATCATCTTCAATTCTTCAATTCTTCAATGAATTGTTTATAGAATGTTACAAGATATTTATATAATTTACAAGCAACAAAATGATAACGATAATAACAATAGTTTGCTGCAGGTATTCATTAGGTTGCTGCTGGAGTGATAGACTCAATATGTTGTGGAAAAAGGATAATATTATTTTAACAATCCACCCCTTGATTAGATTAGTAAGGGAGCTAGCAATTTCCTAATATCAGTGTCACAAAGAAAAATTCAAACTATACAAATTATTCGTGGTAAATGGCCCAAACTAGAGCTTTGTCCCCCACGTGTTAAAAGAACCAAAATACATCTTTTTTTCTGGTGATTCCAAACAAGTGTTTTTAAAGTTGTAAAAGTTTAAGAATCTTCAGTATAAAATAATAAAAAAATAATATTCATAAAAATATTATATTATACCTATATGTATTTCAATATTATAATTTGTATAAATGAATAAATACTTATAAATACTACTTAAATAGTGTTATGTTAATATAATTAATTTTAAAATATTTTAATAAGTATATATATGTTCGGGGGTCGGGGATCCGCGGGGCGGGGGCAATGTTCCCCGCCCCGATCCCCGAATTGGGGTGCGGGGGGACTATGCCCCCCATCCCCGCCTCCACGGGGAAAAAATTCCCCAAAGTCGGGGCCCCGATCGGGGAATCCCCGCGGGGACCCCCGAACTTCGGGGGTCAAAAAAAAAAAAGAAAACATGCATGAAGGTGTTTGGTTCTACTGACAATATGTGAGATTTTCCCCATTTGCTCATGTCGTGCATTGTAATCATCTTTCTAAGTTTTGATTGAGAAGAGTAATGCATATGACCAGTAGTATAATAAAGCATTACTTGTCTTTTAATCATGCATCATGCAGAAGAATAGCATCCTCTGTTATTGTTACAAAGTCACCAAGCTAGTAGGTAATACATCAAACGTTAGATACATCTTCCTTCATTGAGTTGCCACATGCTTCTACGGCTTCACCAACTGTGAGGAATATCCATTTCACTCCTATCTTGTCTGAAAACTTAGCCAACTTCAACTTGTGTATCACATGCCATCCAGGATTAGCAATTGCTAGCTGCAGTTGGAAAAATTTTGGAAAAGAAAATTTTAAATGGACACATAAAGGTTCACTGATTAAGTTGTTTATTGTGCTTAAAACTTTTGATTCATTACCTGCACGTCAAGAGAAGAAAGATCTCTATGTAGTTCTTCTAGAGCTGATATGCCCGAAGTATCAATGTTCATCACGTCTGCAATCAGATTGATATCAGATTTGATTGAAAACATTAGGATGTATGCAGTGTTTTGAACTGATTTCAGATAACATACTTGACATGTCAATGACCACCGAATGGATATCATCTTTGCACTTATCAGTAGTCACATTGCATTCTTCAGTGGCAGTTCTGACAATTCTGAAACAAAGGAGTTGAACTTGCTTGTTGATTTCAGGTTATGTTGAAAGACTAAATTACATCAACTATGGTGCCTGAGAAGTATTTTTCTGTACCTTTCTCTTATGAAATTTGCATTTGAGAAGCACAGGTATGGTGAATTGATGCGGATTATTTGAACTGATGGTGTCTCCAGTGCCATTGGATACTGTCTTGTACTGCTAAAGATCTCAGTCCCATGGATTCTTCCAAGCTTATCTATGCTTGGACGTATTGCTCTTATAATGACCTTAGCAAAGGAGATGGTTACCTGAAAAGTAAATGCAGCACATTTGATACACTCTGCATTATAAAGCTATGTCTTGTTACATCACTTTGAGCATCTTACCGCTGTTAAAAGACCAATTTCTACGGATCCAAACAGCACACCAAGGAATGCTCCCAAGCAGACGATGAAGTCCACCTTGTCCACTTCCCAAATGTGGTAAGCTTCTTTCAGATCAATGAGCCCAGGGAGGGCAGAGAGGATGATGGAAGCAAGTATAGTGACCGGGGTGTAGTACAGGAGCTTCATTAGCACCTGCAAGGCTACGAAAACTGTAATGGCCATGACGATGTTCGATACTGTTGTTTTGCAACCCGCGCTGACATTTACCGCAGTTCGGGAAAAAGATCCTGCACAAGTTCATTATGTGAAGTTGTCATCAGAAAAAAAGGAAAAACAAAAGAGCTTATTAGGCTTGAAAGCATAATCAGCTATTGTTCTTGCACCAATGTCTGACATTCCTGGAAAATATACAACTAAAAGTACTGCACAACTTGATTTCACATCTGTCAAAAGCCAATTGTGGACAATCTAGTAATGTTTCAATTGAAATGAACTATATGGATCACTTATAGGCCACAGTGTATTGAAGCAGAAAGTCATTGGGTATCAGAACATCTTGGCTTGTTTGCATTACATTGGATTATTTAGAGTATCAGTAAGTCATGGTTTTCTATTTACCAGTTGCGACATAGCAAGAAGATAAAGATCCTGCAACATTCATGACGCCCATCGCAACCATCTCCTTGTTACCATCTAGTTGGTAGCCTTTAACTGAAGCAAAGGATCTTCCAACAGCAATTGCTTCCTGAAATTGTACACAAGAGATGATACTTTTAAGAGAAATCAGTATAAGAAGTTTTGAAAAATATATATCACTTGATCATAAAAAAAGTTGAGAAAGTAAACCGTAAGAGCTATGATTGCACAAATGAGTCCAATCTTGGCAATCTCCCCGACGTGTGGCCCTGTGAGCTGTAATTGTTTTGCTGAACTTGGATTGAGTCCTTCGTCGACATGCTGAATGATCTTGACCCCACGTTTATCTGCTCTGGTTACAAACACCAGAAGAGTTGACAGAACGACCGAGACAAGAGGGGCCACAGCAGACAACCAGAATAATTTCTTATTCCTCCTACCCTGAATGAGTGATGCTATAATTCTCAGGTGAACCTTGAAATGAGAACTGTGCATGAAATGTCCAAATTATGGACCACTTACTATGAATCTTGCGACAAGGATGAGTATAAGGAATGAACAGCCAATGAGGAAATTGTAAGGGTGCCACTGTCGACAGCAAGAGAGAGAAAGAATTCAAGTTAATTAATAACACTTAAAGGTTGCTGAATCTTGACAGAACAGTTAGAAGTGCTCATGCAAAACTTACTGGATGGTTGACTGCAACCCAAACTGCCTTCACCACAGAAACAACATCAGTGTTGTTAGTGAAGTGGCTGATTCCTAGTAGTCCCTTCAGCTGTTGCAGTCCTATCACAATTGCTGCTCCCCCCATGAATCCAACAATTGTGGCATGTGAAAGAAAGTCCACCAGAAAACCCAACCTAAGAGTAGTAACTAAATCACTTAGCAGAGTATAAGAACATGTACTTAGGAGAGAGAGAGAGTGGAAGAGAGCTTAAGTTCCCTACTTAATAGACAATATAGATAAGAAAAAAAATAAGAAACTGTAACCTTACCTGAACAGTCCAAAGGAGGCCTGGAATATGCCAGTAAAAAAACTTGCAGTAAAAACAAGATTTCTGTAAGCAACAGGGTCGGCAGAAGGGTCCACTACTTTCTGAGCCATGGAGGAGATCAGAAGAGAAACAACTGCAACCGGACCAATGGCTATATCCCTTGAAGTTCCCATTACAGCATAGATCAAAGGAGGCACAAAGCTTGTATCTAATACAAGACCAGATACAAACTGGATTAACTAAGATATGAAATAAAAAAACTGTTCTTATACATATGTACAATGTGAAAGACAAGATGACTTACAGAGGCCATACTGGGGATCGAGTTTTGCCAAATTGGCATATCCAATGCTCTGCACAAGAACACAAATATCAACATGTCATTCAACACTGAACAGTAATTAGCAACCAAGCAGATGCACTGTTACAGTCAGCTAAAGACCTGGGGAATGCCGAGGCTTGCAAGAGTTAAACCAGCCAGCAAGTCGCTCTTAAATGATTTGATGTCATAGTTCCTTCCCCAATGAAGGACCGGAAACAAACCATAGATTGCAGAGATGATCCATCTGCTCACTGAGAAAGACTTCTTTCCTTGTGGGAAAATATTCCTTCGTATGGAACCCGAGAGCTCTTGCCAAAAGGAAGGAGGCTGTGGGTTGTTCACGACCAGCAGTGACGTGCTTCGCTTGACAGACCCTTCGAAGCCATGTTTCGGTGCAGGTGCGTCCTCGTCCGGGAATGAACCCATGGCTCTTTGTGAAGTGTTTGGGGGAACTCCGGGAGCTCCGACTTAACTGAAATAACTTGGTGTTGGACAAAGATTCCACCCAAAAGCACTCAACATCTCAGATAGCAAGCATTGGATTTGCATAGAGCAGACTTGAGGCCTCAAAACATGTGGCTTGCTTGAGGGAATGAGCTATGTACCTGCTTATAAAGAATGCTCCTGTAAGAATATGAGCACTGGTGATGTGATTTTGTGGATTCTAAAATAATTATAAAATAGCACTTTATAAATATAACAATATATATTATTTAATGCTCTTATACTTTTTATATAATATATACTATATTAATACATATATATGTTAATATGATATGTAACTAATTATCATTATACACAACTAGTTCAGTATTAATAAATTAAATAATATGAAAATAATAAATAATAACTATAAAATCATCTTAATTATATGTTTGAAAAATATGAACTCACTTATATAATAAATAGTTAACATTTTTTGTTAAATTACAATTAATTAATTTAAAATTTCAGTTAAATTTTCTTTTTTAACTATTAAAAAAAGAAATAAAAAAATTGGAAGGAGCAGTTGGAGCAAGCTACTCCCATTTTTACACCTTCCAAATGCTTTGTTTCTTCTTTATTTTTTCTCTATTCATATTCTTCTTTTGTTTGGCAACATTAATGAGATTAAGGTGTTATTCTTGTCTTTAATCATATACCTAATAGGGCCTTTATGAATTATCTCTTCAAACTAAAAGTATACTTATCAACACAATATATTTAAAAATATTGGAAAATATGATTAACTAACTTGTCAATTTAAAAAAAAATGAAATGTACATGAGAAAAAGTCTACAGGTTCATTCATGAATTAGAAGTTAACTTTCCTTTAATCTATATACAATATAGTAGAACAACTGTTACATGGTTCACATGTGATAAAGGGTGTTGATATAATTGTAAAAGATGAGTATACTTCAATCTAAAAAAGTTGGCAAACTCATATTCTTTTTTTTTTCTGGCTTTTTAGTATATTCATATATGTTATATTTCAGTGATAATTATTGGATGAATCATTATTATCATAGTAGCTAATTTGCTTCTGATATAAAAAAGAGACAAACACACTGGTTGGAAGCTAGCTGAGGCCAGGTCCAGGGCACAATCATCTTTCTTGGTGTGGAGGACTTATTGGTTGCAAACTGTTCAAATGCTTCGAGATGCATTTACTTCAAAGTGTGTGCCTGATCAGGAAGAAGCAATGCCATTTGCAGAGTGGTAGGGTATCTTTCCTGGAGATGAATGTTGATGATTACTGTGAGTGGATGCTCCCAGTAGGACCATTATCATTCATGGTTATCCAGGTTGTTTTGAAATCCAGGACTGCATGCTCGAGGCATTCACATTATTTGCTGCACAATGTACAGTTTGCCCATATCAGGGCCATGAACTCCTGAGCAAGTGGAGGAAGCCTTTGGGAGCTGCAGCAGAAATGGCAGCATCCCATTCCCCAGGCCTTTATTGTTTTTGGTGAATTCGAGCATCCACATTGATCCACGAACAGAGAGAGAGATATGATCTAAACACCTCTAATGCTCCGGAGATTTATGGCTATGCCCCATCTTTCTCTCCCAATCCCTCTCTCCATAAAAGAAGATAAGCTGTATTAATGTGGGTTCTGTCACTCATGTCACCAGTTGCAGAATAATTGAAGTAGTTCCTCTCCTCCCATGTAGGATTCTAACCAAAATAATGGAACTTTTTTTTTTGAAAAAGTTAATCATTAAGATAAGTCATGATACAAGATGTTAAGGAGATCGAACGGTGGATCTTCCTCCAAAAAATGATTGATGCTATTTAAACGTTCAAAAGTGGCTAAAAAATCGGCTGCTTGATTGACTTGTCGATAACAATATCTAATGTCGAAGTTATAGAGTTCATTAATGATGTTAATTATGTCATGCATGATACTTTTTATCTTTCGGGGACAACTACTTCGTCGTTGAAGGATTTGAACAAACATCTCTGAATCTGTTTCAGCATAATGTTTAATAGTCCTACTGCTTGCATCGAATGAGACCCTATAATAGTCCCCAGGCCTCCATTTCAAGTATCGAATCCGCTTTGCGAGAAAAGGCCCCTGCAGCGATAAGATGAGTATGTGGAGCAGATTCAGCTCCACATGTATGGACGGTCATTAAATCTATAATGAATGGCTCATATCAACACATGAGACTCTTTATTTTAAATAAAAGTAAAGATCTGAGTCATTCATTACAGATCTGATGGCAGTTCATACATCTGCTCCACATATTCTTTAATCTCTAGAAAATAATGGAACTTTGCATCCAGATTGCATTGGACATGAATCACAAAAAAAATGATTGCTGACGTAGAGAGCTTACGACAAGCATCAAATTTTGCTATTGGTACAGGGTTTGTTTAACTTGTTTATGATTACTTTGCTTTGCAGTCCTGAACAATGAGAATTCCTGGTTCTGCACAGGAATGGGTGGAATAATTGTAACGTGATTGCCCACTTAAGAGAAAGCTTTTCATAAGGGAAACAGTCTCATCAATAAGCATTTGGTTCCTGTTTTATCACGTTGACAGATCCAATGATTTCTTCCAAACACTATGCGCTCATGTTTCCACTTCTTGTTGCTGGCAGATGGTGCTCGCCACTTTAAGAACGAAATTATAATAAACCTCTGACAGAGTTTTCAAGTCCTGAATCTGAATGGAAGACTTTTGGAAATTTTGGCAGCCAACAGAAACATACATAAATTACATGATGTTGGATGATGACAGAGCTCTGCCATGCATGTTTGATTTGATTGGAGTTGATAAAAAAAGTAAAACGACACATCTCTGCAATAGTTCAATTGATGTTTTTGGACTGTTCACGACTTCTTTCTGGTCATCTGCATTCGCTGGAGAATCAAACTTGTGCCGACATGGCAGATCAATTTTTTTTTTTTACTGCAGAAAACAAGCACTGATGTTTGATGTTT
>LTAE01005841.1:2795-27215 GCA_001647135.1 Pontederia paniculata | reverse complement strand
GTTTGTTCTTCTCTCTACTCTCTTCTCTCTATTTGTGTTTATATTCATATATATTTGCTTCCGCTAACACAACATTAAGAGATTTAAGTTAACAAGAACATAAGATTTTTAATACACCAAGTCACCCCCCTCTTGGTGTCATTCTAGATCCAACACATACTTAACCATGTGCATTAGTCGTCAATGTGCAGCGCCATCATTATATAAGCATCATTATTACTTTGCACATGCAGGATCCAGAAGCAAGAGACTTTCATTCCGTTAGAGTATATAAAGGTCGAAGAATGGATGAATCATATCACCCATATATGCAAAGATCTACATGTCATGCATATAAACATCATAAATAACATAGAGCATATCATATGATTTTTAACCCAAACTTAGGGTCAACATATGATCCTTCATCTTTTCATTACTTTAGCATCTTAGCCAATTATCCTTCTTCTTTCTCCTTTCATGGTATTGCTAAAAATCAGCTTTAATGTTCACTTTAGATCATAAAGATTAGTGGAGAAAAGGTCCCCATTGCATATACACATTTCATCAAACACCTAATATGCATTATGTATTTTTCACATAACCTGAGATGTCCTTACATGCATCATTTGGCTTTCATATACTATGAGATTTAAACTTTAGAATCTGAACTTGTCCTAATTCTTCCTCTTTCATGAGATCATTTGCAATCAAATGAACATTTAAAACATGGATAGAAGGAGAGGATCCCCTTTACATACCTCTTCTTACTTGCCCTCATTTTCCTCTTCTTTTTCTTTTGATTCTTCTTCGTAAATCTGGTGATGCTTCTCCTTCTCCTCCTTGATTTTCTGCTTATTTGTGGTATTAATATTCCTAGCATAAATTATCAATCACTTAAGTACTATCATCTAGCACATATTAACTTTCCAGCCTATAGCATGGTTTGATACCTTATTAATCCAAAATTCGTAACTCTAATTATACAATTCAGAATTATATGAAACTAACTTCATTTGAAGTTACATTGTACACAATATTGCATACATCAAGCTACCTACCATTTACATCTAAAGATTCTTCTCCTGCATTATGACATTGACTCTTATTAAGCCATTTCCCTAACACAGTTGGTGGTCGGTGTTGGGGTGCTATTCTGCATTCCAAATCGTTTAATTATCTTATTAATATATTATTCTTGATTCGAACTCAATGTCCTTAAATGTTTATCTCGAGTAATTTGAATCTCTAGAACATAGGATGCTTCTCCCATGTCCTTCATTTCAAATTTTTGCTCATTTTTTTCTTTTGTCACATTGAGCATTGTGAGATTATTTCCGACGAGCAAAATGTCATCTACATATGATGAATTTATAATAAATTTGTTCCCACTCTTTTTGATGTACAGACATCGGTCTAATTTATTTGCAATGAATTCAAATTGGACAACTATCATATGAAACTTTTGGTACCATCGACGTGATGATTGCTTTAAGCCATATAATTATTTTTTTTAACTTGTAAACCTTATTCTCTTGACCTTCAATTTGAAAATCATTATATATATATATTATATATACAACTCTAAATCCATATATGCGACTATCGTTAAGATGACCGTTATAGATATAAATTTAGCTATAAGAGATTAGGTTTCATGAAAATCGATTTCAGCTTTCTGAGTATAACCCTTGGCAACTAATCTGACTTTGTACTTATCAATAGTACCAGCAGCATGATGTTTTTTCTTAAATACCCATTTGCACCCTATGGATTGATGACCTTCTAGAAAATCATATAATGTCCATATGTTGTTCCGCTCAACGGAGTCCAACTCATCTCTCATGGCGGTCAACCATGATTCTGACTCTCTAGAAGCAACTGCTTCATCATAAGAAATAAAATATGTACTATCTTCTATATCAACATCGAAGGCGTAACATGAAGCTTTACATTCGTAAAGATAATAATCATCCAAATATGTGGATTCCATCTGAGACCTCTTGTTGTCGGTTATACTTGTAGATTGCATTACTTCATCCACTTCTTCCAAAGGTGTATTATGTGACGACCAACCCCAACATAGTAGATTGTTAGCCGTCATGAGGGGGTATAATAGACATATCACTATATAAAGTTCAAATATTTGAACATTGCAGAAACATGATAAGAAAAATAAACTAACTTTCAAAATTGTCAAAAAATTTACGCAGCATCTCGGCGTAAAATGGGTAAATAACAAAAATGTCCATGTATACAACAATTTATATAACCTAAATATAACATAAAAAGGGATAACTTCCCATAAAAATGTACTGAATGTGATCACAGGAGCATGATGGCTCAACATTTATATACGAATATGAAGAACACTGGTCTTCGAAAATCCACAAGTGGGATATAATCAAAATCTCAAATTCAAATGGCCAAAACAGATGAATAAAATGAGACAAATAGAAAGTTAGGAACTATACAAGTTTCCTACTCATAAGTAAATGCTATAAGCAAAGATAACTGGACTACTCCAATCCGTCGACCTCATACATGTACAACCCCAACCTATGCACATCACATAGCATACCTAGTAGTCGTCACCTGCAAAATGGGAAGAGAGGGATGAGCATAAAAATGGCTCAGTGAGTGGAGAGAACACAATATCGAAAACCAAGAAAACCGAAGCCCACGATGCAAACGAGAAAAACAATGCAATGAATGTCATGTAAAATATTTATCCTTCTTAGCTACAAAAGAAAGTAAGCTAAAGGAGGAAGAAACCCTCACTAAGGTCCTACAACCAATACGAAAACCTAAGTGAGTTACTGCGCGGATTGAGGCTTGCCAATCATAGGCGAACTTAATAGTTTACCTTCATCAACGTCGTCCACCTGAGGAAGCAATAGTATGCCAAGGACTTAATCGTTGCCACTATAAGTCGACTCACAGCTGGTGTGAATCACAATGGAGTCACAAACGCCTCGGGATCGAACACGAGAACCCTCGAGTAACAAGTGAAGTCCCTACGCACAACAAATCAGCCACGTTACCCTTCTTATCAACCTCAAATCAGCCTTAGAACATATGATTAATAGATCATGAATGCTTACCGTGTACAACCCGAAATCAATCAAACTCTTAATCGCCTCCGGTAATGTCTAGTATCCATAAAACTGAAAAGAAATCAGCACATGTACACATTGAAATCAGCAAGCACATAACCCTAAAAAATAGCTATCACCCTATCCCTAATCATCTATTTAATCGAATCTGGGTCACCCTCATACTTACCTAAATCAACTCTAGAACAAATCAGATTCGACGAGCTCCGCAGGTCTGACAAAGTGCAAAAATGGGCAGCCACTGAAGTCTAGCACACACACATAAAGATTAGGTTTCACTCTCCATAATGAATCATAACAGCACTATGAATAAAATATGATGCATTCAAATTCTCACCAAAGAAACAAAGAGTATCACTCGCTCATCGTCCCTCACAGCTCCGACGTCGACAAGCTCGTGCACAACCCGAACACACACACTGCCAAACTCTGCGGAAAGTACAGCCAAAAACCTAAGGCGAAAACAATAACAAAACTCACCAAAAATGTAGAAGGGAAAGATGAACTCGCGGTCGTCTCTTCTAGCTCCGGTGGCGCGCACATGAGTGAGGAGTCCCAGCTGCAAAAATTGACCACCAATCAACTCTCGATTAGCAGATTCTATCACTAGGATTTATTGGCGACTAATCAAAGGATCGTCGACCTCACGACTGCTCAGAAACCACCGGCGAACTCCTAAATCCCTGGAAAATTGCAAGTCACCGGAAAAAAAAACCAAAATCAACCCCAAACTCATCACAAACAGATTTAATTGAAACATAAACTCATTGAGAAGAAACCATTCACAAATCACATCTGAAATCGCCGGATTTCCTTCCCCCTATGTCGTGGACATCTCTGCGCTCGAGCTGCACACGCACGCAAAAAATGAAATTAGCCTACCCCATCTTCTTCGTGGCGTCGAGGAGAGTCGATACATACGTTCAGATTGCACAAGAGACGAACATGGGAGGCGGCACTGTAGCAATCCGGTGGAGGAGAAGAGATGGGTTATATATAATAACCCAGGGACATGTGACGAAATCAGAGCGGCCGTATCAAATTTATTTTTTATTTAGTTTATTTATTCTTAACTGCTCTGCAAAATGACCAAATTTCCCAATTAGTTTGAAAATATTTTGAAAATGCCTTTGGTGGGCTTTTTATAGGTTTTGGGCTTTTACAATACTACACACATTTTAAAAATTTCATCCTTGAAACTAATACTAACTGAAAAATCAGAATAGGTGAGGATGACTCCTCCTCATGTCGTCCTCTAACTCCCGTATGGTTTTTCTCTTTGTAGATTCTTCCAAAGAACCTTGACTATGGGGATCTATCGTCCACGCAACTGACATATCTTTCGAGCCATGATAGGGACGGGCTCCTCATGAGAAGTGAGATCCTGACATAACTCCACAAGCTGCTCCTCTACATGCTGGTCATCTCTCAACAAACTCTTTCGGAGCATGGAAATGTGGAAGATGTTATGAATCCTAGCCGATACGCCACTGGACCTACTCGCTCAATCACCTCGTAAGGTCCAATATACCGAGGACTCAACTTCCCTTTCTTGCCAAACATCAAGATTCCTTTCCAAGGGGATATCTTGAGGAAGACTCTGTCACCAATCGCTAACTCTCTCTCGCGACGTGATATGTCTGCTAGAAGCTTCTGTTTGTCCTATGCGGCCTTGATCCTCCTACGGATCAGTTCCATCTGCTCAACTATCTCCTGAATCAACTCAAGTTATGTCAGTTGCCTGGTGCCCTCAACATCCCAACATATAGGAGTCCGACATCTCTTGCCATAGAGCGCCTCATACGGTTCCGTGCCTATGCTGGACTGGTAGCTGTTATTATATGCAAACTCTGCCAACGACAACCTATCATTCCAACTGTCACCAAAGTCAGTCGCACTTGCTCTCAGCATATTCTCAAGAATCTGGATGGTCCTCTCGGCTTGTCCATCTATCTGTGGGTGAAAGGCCGTACTAAAACTCAATTTGGTCCCCAAGGACTGTGTCTCCAAAATGTGGATGTGAACCTAGGGTCTTCGTTTGATACAATCGATATGGGAACTCCATGCAAACGTACAATCTCATCATTGAATAATCTCTCAGTCTCTCCAAAGAATATGTGACCCTAATCAGCGAGAAGTGAGCCGATTTGGTCAGCCTATCAATGATGACCCAAATGGCGTCATGTCCCCTTCGTGTGATCGAAAACCCTACCACAAAATCAATATTGATGTGCTCCTACTTCCATTCGGGAATCGACAGAGGAACCAATTTCTCGATGGGACTCTGATGCTCTGACTTCACCTACTGGCATACAAGGCAATGGGTAATAAACTCAGCAATGTCTGCTCTCATCCGAGGCCAATAATAAGACTAACGAGGAATTCTGTACATCTTCGTGCATCCAAGATGTAACACATATGCAGTGTTATGGATCTTCGTGCATCCAGGATGTAACACATATGCAACGTTATGGCTCTCCTCCATAATCTCCTGTCTCACGTCATAAGCACGAGGTACATACATCATGTCCTGTAACATCAAGGTGCCATCCTCTAGCTATCGGTACTTCTCACCAGTACCCACTTTCAATCGATCAAACAACATGAGAGTATTGACATCCACTCTCTGGGCCTCTCGGATCTTATCCAATAACATGGGCCTAACTATGAGGCTACACAACAAACCTTCATGACCATCAACTCTAACGTTGAAAATCAACCTCGAAAGATCTTGAGTAGGAGAAATCTTGCCGACGTCCTCCAGTGTAACATTGTCCCTGAACTTATAGCTCAATGCATTAACAACTACGTTTGCCTTGCCCGGGTGATACTCCAAGGTCAAATCGTAGACCTTGATGAGCTCCATCCATCGTCATTGCCTCTGATTCAGCTCCTTCTGATTATGTATATTCCTCAAGGTTTTGTAGTCAGTGAAAATCTGCATGTGCTCGTCATACAGTAATGTCTCCATATCTTCAATGCGAAGACTATGGCTGCCAACTCTAAGTCATGAGTGGGATAGTTCACCTCATGCGGCTTCAACTTGCGAGATGCATAGGCAACTACCTTCCTATGCTGCATCAACACACATCCAAGACCCTGTCGTGAAGCATCACTATATACCACAAAACTCTCTCTACCCTCAGGAAAGGTCAGAATCAGAGTATATATCAATCAACTCTTCAGCTCCTGAAAGCTGCGCTCACACACATTTGCCAAAACAAACTTGGCATTTTTCCTCAACAGCTGCGTTAGAGGTCCGACAATAGTCGAGAAGCCCTGTACAAATCTCCTCTAATACCCGACAAGTCCAAGGAAACTTCAAATCTCCTTGGCATTCCTCGAGGCCTCCCACTTGACAATGGACTTTATCTTGGATGGATCAACAAGCACCCCATCTGCAGATATAACATGTTCCAAAAAGACAACTCGATCTATCCAAAACTCGCACTTCAAAAATTTAGCATAAAGCTAGTTCTTTCGAAGTGTCTCAAGAACTGCCCTCAAGTGCCTCTCGTGGTCCTCAGCCTAAGTGAATATATGAGTATGTCATCAACAAAGACTATGATGAACACATCAAGATACTCTCTGAACACTCTGTTCATCAAGTCCATGAATGCAGCAGGTGCGTTCGTCAGTCCAAATTGCATCACCAAGAACTCATAGTGGCCATATCTGGTGCGAATTGCTGTCTTCCTCACATCATCCTCCCTGATCCGTAATTTATGGTAGCCAAATTGCAAATCTATCTTCGAAAACATCTTCACACCTCTCAACTAGTCAAACAAATACTCAATCCTCGGGAGCGGGTACTTATTCTTAATCATGACATTGTTCAACTTCCGATAGTCAATAAACATCCACATCGAACTGTCCTTCTTTTTGACAAATAGCACCGACACTCCCCAAGGTGACAAACTAGGTCGAATATACCCCAAAACCAATAGATCCTGTAGTTATTTCTTCAACTCCTACAATTCCACAGGTGCCATCTTGTATGGTGGAATGGAGATAGAAGCGGGTCCCTAGAATAAGCTCGATCTCAAAGTCAATCTCTCTCCTCGGAGGTAAACTAGGTAAAGTCTCAAAAAAATACATCTGGAAACTCTCGAACTACAGGTAAATCCTTTAGCGCTGGTGGCTGTCTATTAAGATCATGAATGTGCGTCAAATACGCCTCACACCCATCGAGCAACATCCTCTTGCTATCATAATCGAAATGACATAAGGGGGTAATCTACATCGGTCTCCCTAGAATGTCACTTCCTCTCCGAAAGGAAATTTCAGTTTGACCTTCTTCTCATGACAAATCATGGTTGTCCGATAGGTGGACAACCAATCCATCCCTAAAATCACGCCAAATCCGTGAATGTCAATCACAATCAGATCCACAACAAACTCTCTACCACAGATCACCAATGTGCACCTCATAAGCATCTGCTATCCGACAAAGTATCCCCATAAGGCAAATACACAACAATAGCGAAGTCAAGGTAGAAAAATGTGCAGACAAGGATGATGTACATGCACGTGATACAAAGGAATAGGAAGCTTCAGGATCAAATAAAACAAAAACACAATTGTGAGCAAGAAAAATTGAACCTGTGACTACCGCCGGACTGGTGTGATGCATGCATTTTATAACATGTTTTAGGCCCTGCATTAGGTCTATGTTTGAGTCAATTCTTCATGGCATGCATTCATTTTTTTCCATATTTTGTTATAATTCTTTCAAATTTGGAATCTACCTCTGTTTGGTGTTTTTATTGTAGAAAGGTAGCTGATATGGCAAAGGAAATAGCTTTTGGACCAACACTAAAGAAAGATTGAAGTTTGGAGAAGAAAAGCCAAGTCACATCAGTTATCACGGACCGTCATGATCCATCACGGGCCGTGATACATGGAGACCACATGTAGATGACGACCATTATGAGCCGTTATGCGAATTCACGACCTCAACAACTGAGAGTTGAACCCATTACGGGCCGTGATGAAGCATTACAGGCCATAAGAAGGCTTATAACGACCGCAGCATAGCATCACGACATCAACAGATACTGCTCGACTTGAAGATCAGATCATTAAGGATCGGGAAACCACCTGACGAGCCGTAACATAGAGAGTTAGCGAAGTTCAAACCAATTTGATGCTCGACTTACGAGCCATGATGCTTTATCACCGGTTGTAAGGAGATCAACAATTGCAGACTGTTAGCGCATAACGAGCCGTCGTGGAATGTTACGACTACTTCAAAGAGTGTCAAATCACACATACAGAACTTCACGGGTCATAACATCATGTAACGAGTCATTATGCCACTACTTACGGTATGTTCAGAAGTCACGACATTCACAGGAGTGCCATCAACTACATATCATTTTATTACGGACCGTGAAAGGAAGTCACAAGCCGTAAGTCATAGAAGAAGGCTTGACAACATCACATCAAGACCCGAGTCACAAATCGTAAGAAATCATTACGGGCCGTGACATGTTGAGCAGAGAAGTACCAGATAGACTTACGGGCCATGATAGTCTGTCACGGGCCGTGAAGAAGATATGGACGATGAGATACTTGCGATTTCGAAGTGGTTCGACAACCAAGAAGATTCTGATTTGATCTAAGACTTTGGATATCCGATTTGAGAGTTTTTTTTGGGATATGAAGGCTATTTCGATGAAGTTTCAATCACCACTCTTGATCGAAAAGAGGATTTGATCAGAAGGCTCACACGAACACTCTATCTTCAGCCCTAGAAATCCTAAGGTATAAGAGGCTTCATCTACAACCTGAGAAGACATGCTAGGAGCCGTCAACCTGTACTTTGAAGCCAAAGAATGAAGGACTACTCCCGAAGGGCTGCTGGACGAGGAAGAGTTCAATCATCCGTGAAGGAGGCGATTCTGAGTTGTTTACTAGTCCAAAGAGTATTTTCTGTTCCACTTTATGTTGGGATGAACAATTTATCTTATTTTCTATAATTCTCTTCGGACGAATTTGATTCGTGGAGTTTGCCACTAGGCTTTGAATGATTCTATGTCTCCCAGACTTTTGTTATCGATATGAGTATTCATATTTCAAATCATGTTTGCCTGAGTCATAATTTTGTGTTGATCGTCAACTGTGTAGTGTGATTAACTTGTTTTGCTATTCAGCTCTAATCCGTTAAGGATATAGTACGGTGTGGTCTGTTAGGTAAACCCGTTAATGGTAATTTGATAGTTTAGGAATAATATTGATTGCATTTTGTGCTATTAATATGAGAAGTAAAATCGTTAAGGAGTGCTTGTTAGGTTAACATTATTAGAATAGTTGATTTATCCGTTAAGGAAAATCATACCTAAATTCCTAATCCATCTGAAAGTAATTGTTGAGAGATTTCATGTGTTAATTGTTTCTATGAGAATTATCAGTGCATATATTTTTTCATATTATCATCTAGGCCCTAGTCATCACCCATTATCATTATGGATATTCGTTTTATCTTACTTTTACTTTTCTGTTTCTGAACTTGAACCAACCCTAAACCAATTGTGTCTCCTATTAACCTCTAGGATTAGATAGTTACATAGTTCCTCGTGTGTTCGACAATCTACTCTATCACTTTATTACTTGTTTGACTAGTGCACTTGCTAGCATCTGATTTGCCGTGTTTGCATTTTCTGCATCAAGCTTTTGACACCATTGCCGGGGAACTATTTTAACTTATCTAGTTTTATATTACTTTGAGATATTTGTATTTTTCTGTTTTACTCGTGGCTGTGTATTTTTTAGGAGTAATTTACATCCAAGCCATCAATTCTGGAGCAAACACATCAATGAAGTAGTCGACTCAAGAGAAGCTCAAGTCAACCACTACGTTTTGAACCTGAAATCGAAAGATTTATCCGAGATTTAAGGAGAGAAGTTGCAATGGCTGACAACAGGAACACCAAAATCGTAGCTGGCAATGATGAAGAGCTCCAAATGACGATGAGGGATTATTTGGCATCGAAGTACACAGATGCTGAATTTGAAATTAAACTTCCAACCATCAATGCCAACAATTTGGAGATCAACCCAGCCATAGTGAGGATGATCCAATCGTCCCAAGTTGGTGGAGCATTCAACGAGAGTCCTCATGATCATATGGATCATTTCCTAAACATTTGTAGCACTTTTAAGTGCAATAACATCTCAGTGGATGATGCACGATTACGCCTATTTCCTTTCTCTTTACTTGATAAAGCTTTCACTTGGATGAAAACTTTGCCTGCAGGATCAATTACTACATGGGCGGAGCTGGTGGAGAAATTCATCAACAAATATTGTCCACCACATAAGGCCGCTAAGCTTAGAAACGAGTTAAGATCTTTTAGACAAGATGATGATGAAATGATATTTGAGGCATGTGATCGATTCAAGGAACTCCTTGCTGGGGTCCGTGATAATCGGATTCCATTGTGGGAGCTTATGGAGGGCTTCTACAACGGACTATGTCAGAGCGACAAGGATAAGCTAGATGCCTCAATTGGAGGCACGATGATGGGCAAGAGGCGACTAAATGAAATATATGAACTGATCAAAGATGTAGCCCTCAACTCTTGGAGGACAAAGCGGATGATTCTAAAGTGAGGGGTGAATAATGTAGCAAATGATGGAATGGTGGCTCAGCTGGAGTCCCTAAATAAGAAGTTTGACATTTTCCTGAATCTAGCAAATCAGAATGATAGAAGTGGAGAGTCGAGCATAGATATCCTAGAAGGTAATCCCTCTCAAGAGAACATGTTTGAGAATGCTAACTTTGTCTCTAATTCTTTTGTAAGGAACCAGCTGCTTGGGAACAATTACAACCCCAACCGGAGGAACCACCCAAATTTTTCTTGGAGACAAAATCCAGGGCAACAACCTCCGCAGCAATCTCCACAACAAGGATATTCGAGCCAGTAATACGAGCCTCCTTCGAAGCCATCCCAAGAAGGAAAGAGTAATCTGGAAGAGCTCATGACCAGGTTTATGACAACCATGGAAACAAAGGTCAACAACCAGGATGCTAGCATATGCAACCTGGAGATTTAGGTTGGCCAGATTTCTAACATTCTCGTCGGAAGCACGCCGCATTCGCTGCTAAGTAACATAGAAAAGAATCCTAGAGAGGAAGCGAAAGCAATTTCTCTGAGGAGTGGAAAGCAACTTGGGAGGCGAGGCGAGGAAAATGAGGACCAACAACCCGTGATCAAAGAGAAATTGACAGATAAGCTTGCACCAACCACAAATTCTAAGAAGAAGATGTTGTTTACTGAACCACATAATTTGAGGGATCTCCCATAACCCCAGAAATTTCGTAAAGAACAACTTATAAGCAATTTGCACATTTTCTTGACATATTTAAACAATTGCAGATCAATCTTCCTTTCTATGAAGCATTGCATAGTATGCCCAAGTACGTGAAGTTTCTGAAGGATATCTTGATGCATAAAAGGAAGATAGAAGCTAAAGGGGTAGTGAAGCTTACACCGCAATGTTGTGTGGTCTATCAACATCAACTACCTCCCAAAATGAAGGACCCATGAAGCTTAATGGTGCCATGCACTATTGGCGACTACTACTGTGCAAAGGCCCTATGTGACTTGGGGGCGAGTGTAAACTTAACGCCTTATTCTGTTTTCCTGAAGCTAGGCTATGGAGGGTTGAAACCAACTTCAATGTTTCTTCAAATGGCGGACCAACTTAATGCCTTATTCTTCCTGCTATAATATTGACACTTTTGAAGATGATAACACCGACGATGTGGATAAGATTGTGTTAGAAAATTTGCAGGATGCATTAGGCAATAATGAAGAATTGATGGACAGCCCCAACGAAATGATGAAGCCCAAAGAAGAAGAAAAGCTCAACAAGGAGGAGCAACAAAATTTTGAAAAGGAAAAGACACTACCACACAATCCTCTAGAACTGAAGGAGCTCCCGCGCACCTCAAGTATGCATTCTTGGAGAGAGACTCTTTCCCGGTGATTGTCTCCTCTGAACTCACTGCTGAAATGGATAACTACTTCTGAAAGTTCTAAGGAAACACAAGGCAGCCCTGGCTTGGTCAATTCGGACATAATAGGAATACCTCCGATAGTTTGTATGCACAAGATCTTAATGGAAGAGAACACAAAGCCTACTGCCCAGTTTCAGCGGAGACTCACCCCACCTTGAAAGAGGTAGTAAAGAAAGATGTAATAAAGTTGTTGGATGCTGGGGTCATTTACCCGATTTCGGACAGTCCATAGATTAGTCCAGTCCAAGTGGTGCCCAAGAAAGGAGGCATCACGGTGGTCAGCAACAAAAACAATGAGCAAGTGCCCTAGAGGACCGTGACTGGATGGCATGTGTGTATTGACTACCGCAAGTTGAACGAGGCCACTCATAAGGGCCACTTTCCTTTGCCTTTTATTGACCAGATGCTTGAGCGTATTTCAGGTCATCAGTTATATTGCTTTTTGGATGGATATTCGGGCTACAATAATATTGCGATAGCACCAGAAGATCAGGAAAAGACGATGTTTACATGTCCTTATGGGACTTTTGCCTACTAGAGAATGTCATTTGGACTATGCAATCCACATGCGACTTTCCAGTGATGCATGATGTCCATTTTCTCCGACATGAATGAGCGTATATTGGAAGTTTTTATGGATGACTTTACATTATTTGGTGATTCTTTTGAGAACTGTCTACATAACTTGTCTTTAGTGTTGCATAGATGTGAAGAAACTAACCTTGTACTCAACTAGGAGAAGTGACATTTCATGGTACAAGAAAAACTTGTGCTTGGCCACAAGATTTCACAAAAGGGAATTGAGGTGGATAAAGCCAAGATGCACGTGATAGCTAATCTTCCACCACTGACGAGCGTTAAAGCTGTGAGGAGCTTTCTTGGGCATGCAGGATTTTGTCACCGCTTTATCAGAGATTTTTCAAAGATAGCAAAGCCACTCAATAAGCTGCTGGTGAAGGACACAAAGTTTGAGTTTGATGATGAGTGTTTGAAGGCGTTCAATACACTCAAGAGGTATCTAATTTTTGCACCGGTTGTCATCGGCCAGATTGGCATAAGCCGTTCGAGATAATGTGTGATGCGAGCGACGTGGCGATTGGAGCAGTGCCGAGGCAGCGCAAGGACAAGACTTTCCGGGCAATCTATTATGCAAGCTGGACACTAACCCCAACTCAGCTAAATTGCTCAACAACTGAAGGAATTTTTGGCGGTAATTTACGCATGATAAATTTTGTGCTTACCTTGTTTTCTCCAAAGTTGTTGTGTATATAGACCATGCAGCAATAAAGCACCTCATGACTAAGAAAGACACAAAGCCCCGCTTTATTCGCTGGATCCTTCTGCTACAGAAATTTGATGTGAAAGTGAAGGACAAGAAAGAAACAGAGAATCTGGTGGCGGATCAATTGTCTCGCCTGGAATCTGCACCCCATGATAGCTCGGACATTCAGGAGGAGTTCCTAGATGAACAAATCTTCTCCATGTGTGTGGTAAATTGAAACTCTAACTCAACCCTTCGTATGCAGATTTTGCTAACTACCTTGTAGGTAAATGGATTCCGAAGGGCATGACTCACCACCAGAGGAAGAAGTTCTTCTCAGACATCAAACACTATTACTGGGAGGACCCCTACTTGTTTAAATTATGTGCAGATTAGATCATAAGGTGATGCGTGAGAGATGAAGAGATCAAAAACATTTTGAAGCACTGTCACGACGGGATGACAGGAGGACATTTCTGAGCCAACCGGACAGTAGCGAAAGTAGTAGAGAGCGGACTCTATTGGCGTCGATCTTCAAGGACGTAAAGGCTTACTGCAAGTCATGTGATCGATGCCGACGTAAATGCCTTTGAATAACATTCTATATTGTGATATTTTTGATGTTTGGGGCATTGACTTCATGGGGCCGTTTCCTAAGTCCTTGAATAATGAGTATATATTGGTTGCGGCGGATTATGCGTCTAAATGGGTAGAAGTCGTTGCCACACCCACAAATGATGCCAAGGTAGTAGCAAGTTTTCTGAGCAAGAACATTTTCATGCGTTTTGGTATACCCAGGGAAATTATAAGTGACAATGGCACTCACTTCGGTAATCAGACTGTAGAAAGTCTTCTAGCTAAGTTTAACATCCACCATAAGTTGAGTACCCCCATATCATCCCCAGACTTGTGGGCAGGTGGAAGTCTCCAATAAAGAGCTCAAAAGAATTCTTGAAAAAACAATAAATAGCTCAAGGAAAAATTGGTCCCTGAAGCTAGATGAGGCTCTGTGGGCATATAGAACTGCTTATAAAACACCAATAGGCATGTCTCATAGAGGTTGGTTTTCGAGAAATCCTATCACCTACCCATTGAATTACAACATAAGGCATATTGGGCGACCAAGTTTCTGAATTTTGACTTAGATGCAGCGGGGAGTGAAAGATTGTTGTAGTTGAATGAGTTACAGGAAATCCGACACTATGCCTACGAAAATACCAAAATATATAAAGAGAGGACTAAAAAACTGCATGACAAGCACCATAAACAAACTAAATTTCTGCCAGGATAGAAGGTGCTACTATTTAACACCAAGTTGAGACTCTTTCCAGAAAAACTTAAGTCTAGGTGGTCTGGACCTTTTATCGTTGTGAAATCATCACCCTATGCAGCAGTAGAGTTTTCCATACTTAATGGCTCACAAAAATTCAATGTTAATGGATATATGGTGAAACACTACCTGGGCCATCAACCCAATGATATGATAGGGTTCCTTGATCTCTTTGATCCCTAGAGCAAGCTTAGAATGAAAGTCAAGCTAACGACTATAACTTAGAACTATCCTGCCTAAACCCTTCCCTTTTGTATAGTTCTTTTTCTTTTCTTGAATCTTCATAGGGTTCTGGTTGAGTCATCTAGGCTTTCGGTTGCCTAAAATAATCGAGCCCTTCACCTTAACATGAATTCCATGCCAACACGTGCCGTTAAAACTTATTACTGGTCGTGAGATCCTAGATCACGACCCGCAAGATCATATCACGTCTGGTAAAGTAGTGGGCCAAAGCTTGGGTAAATCATCACGGGCCATTATAACTTACCACGACCAGTAATACTCACAACTGTTTTACTTGTAACTTGGTTAACGATCCGTGACATTCTGATACGGGTTCGATAGTGCAACCTGAGGGATGAAAATTATTTGTCACAGGTCGTGACTGTGTCACAAGCCGTAATCTGAAACCCAAACATGTCGTGAGCTTCATCACAGGTCGTAGGAGTACATAATAGGGTCGACAGAGGACGTGTGAGCAGTCACCGCATTCGTCACGACCCATGATCACTGGTAATGGGTCGTAAGTCATGATTTTCAGTTTACCGAACCTCTGAGTATCCCAATTTAAGGCCTGTCAAAATCCATTTCAACATTGACCTTACACCTTACTGCCATCTTTACAAGCCGTAAGATCCTATTACGACCCGTGAAGATTTCATCACGAGGTCATCCCACACTATTATGAATACTAACGGGCAGTGAAACATCTTCACGGCCCGTAAGTGACTATTTTCAGAAGATCAACCTATGCGTCACCCGACTTACAGGTTGTGACTCTTATAACGGGTCGTGACAAATTTGAAAAGTCGCCAACTTCCCACCTACCTCCATTTAACGCTCCGCGATGAATATTCACGACTCACGAGGCAGTCAAATGCCACATAAACCACCCATGTTGCCACGTAAATCTGCATGACCGTTCAACCCTCATTATCACGGCGCAACCACCCCATTAAAGCCGTGATCTATGCCATATATATACTAACCTTTTGTGCAGAATCGCCATCGCCGGCTCCACTCGTCCATCTTCTCCGATGCTTCTTCTCCGACGGGTTCAACAACGATCGACGAAGCAACTTCCCTTTGCTAGTGCGAGTTCATCTGCATCCAGAAGATGGCAGGCGACCAAGCACTTCGGCGTCGGACGAAACATCATCGACTTTCTTCTCTGATTTTGGCGACTTCCACCTCGATGACTGCTTCACAACCCGTTATCTGCCCGAACGAGTCGTGACAACATAGAAGACGCACATCATCGCAAGCCACAACTTTCTTCAGGAGTCGCAACCTCCACAGTCCGGGCTTAATGCAACTTACTAGTTTCCAGATGAGGGGCCTATGCGGGTGCCCAGATGAGGGGCCTATACAATTTTCTCTATCTCTAACATAGTCTAATGCAGCTTACCAGTTTCCAGATGAGGGGCCTATGCGGGTGCCCATATATTTTAATGCAGCAGATTTTGGATGAGGATCACCGGTGCTGAGCACTTAAATTACTAGATGGCGAAGAGCATAATGATCCAGAATCCGGTGTTTCGCTATGTGCACCAAATCCTCACCAACACCATCTTCGGGAGGGACGACAGTGATGGCTCAGTCACAAAACCCGAGCTTTTCTTCATCTACTGCATGGCCACCCACACTCCTATCTGTGGGGGCCTTTTTGGCAAGAACCTTCTAGAAGACATCTAATAAGGACAAGGGGATGATCGTCATCGGTGCTCTTATCACTCTCCTTGCCCACCACCTGAAGCTAGACTTGGATGATATTGATTCGATGAATGACACAGTGTTTCTGGATCATCGCATTGTCCAAGCAATGAAGCTGGGGGAATTCAGAGGAGCACCAATGTATTCTTCTTTAAGGACACCGATTTTGTGTTGTCGTATTCTGAGTCAGAGAGGTTCGACTCCTCCAACCAGGACAACTGGATTATCTTGCCATCGGACGCACCTTGGCCACTCCCATTTGTTCCACCTCATCGTGTACCTGAGCCCAGCCACCAAGACCAGCCCACTTATATGGACGTCGACCCTACTAGTGTGCATGTTTATTACGATTTTTTTTGCTATGCATACTATTCTGACTTCCATTCAGGATGATGTTCGCGACATCCGCGGCCGCGAGAAGAGGACGAAGGCCATGGTTCGGCATATGCACGACTACCATGTGGATCAGGGCTACTATGGCGCACTTCTCTTCCCCAGCCACCAGGACCCACCGCCATTCCCATCGCCACCATAGGAGTAGACTAGGTCGCATCTCTTTGTATTTTCTTTTGTGTCATTTCATTTTGTTTTCATGCATAGTTGTATCCTTCCTTCGGCTTGACCAAAACACTAAGGACAATGTTCGGTTTAAGCTTGGAGAAGTAGTGCATTAACATGCATCATGTTTGCTTTTCTCTGTTGTATTGCATGTTTGCTTTATGTATTGCATATGCATCTTTGTTTGTATTGCATCATTATTGAAAAATCCAAAAAAATGAGAAAAACCAAAACCCAAAAAATATCATTCTTGTTGTCTCATGTCTTGGGTACGTATTTCTCTTTGTCTTAAAGTATTATTCAAAGACATCTTTGTTGGATATCGAAATTTTTCTGACACTTAGATGACAAATTCTTGTTAGATCTTTCATGTACTTTGTTAAGTATTGATAATAACTACTTTTCTATTGAACGTATAAGTGTGTCTTGAGCTTATTTACATGTGTGGCTGAAAAATTCTGGAAAATTTTGGAAAAAAAAATATGTGCTTGAGTAGTTGAAGAGTCTATGACATGTGTTATCTTGAACCTTGGAGAATTCGTGCAATTAGATCCGGAGTGGCTCATGCCTGGTGACCTAAGGCCATTTGGTCTGGGATCCACTCATCGAAAGCCTGCTACAAGGGCCCCCTTGTGCAATATGGAGAAGCGCACTAATAGCCAATTCACTGCTTGATTCAAACCTTTGCTTAGAACTAGGGGGTGTTCGGGCAGGTAAGCTCGAGGGGTGCTTCAACACCTGTTGCCCTAAGGCCATTTGGTATGTGAGCCTTCAGTCTAATGCCCACTACACGAACATCCTTGTGCAATCCTGTGTAAAGGCAAGAATCTAAAAAAAAATTATGCAATAAGCTCAGTATACACTTGTAATTGCAATAGTTATGTTCTTATTTGATATATTACATGTTGTTACATGTTTAAATTTGTTTGAGTGCTGGGATTCTATGCAGCTGGGATAATTGGAAAATGGAATGCAAACTTTGGTGATGAGTGTGTAAACAGTAAGGTAGGGTGAAAGTAGCTTGAGGAAGTTGATGCATGCATTTTATAACATGTTTTAGGCCCTGCATTAGGACTATTTTTTAGTCAATTCTTCACGGCATGCATCCATTTGTTCCATATTTTGTTATAATTTTTTCAAGTTCGGAATCTACCTTTGTTTGGTGTTTTTATTGTAGAAAGGCGGCTGATATGGCAAAGGAAATATCTTTTGGACCAACACCGAAGAAAGAGTGAAGTTTGGAGAAGAAAAGCCAAGTCATAGCAGCTATCATGGGTCGTGATGATCCATCACGAGCCGTGATACATGGAGACCACATGTAGATGACGTCCATTATGGGCCGTTATGGGAAGTCACGACATCAACAGCTCAGAGTTGAAGCCATTACGGGCTGTGATGAAGCATTACGGGCCGTAAGAAAGCTTATGACGATCACAACACAACATCATGACATCAACAAATATTGCTCGACTTGAAGATCAGATCATTACGGACCGGGAAGCCACATGACGGGCTGTAAGATATAGAGTTAGCGAAGTTCAGACCAATTTGATGCTCGACTTATGGGCCGTGATGCTTTATCACGGGCTATAAGGAGATCAATAGTAGCAGACTGTAAGCTCATAAGGAGCCATCATGAAATGTTACGACTACTTTAGAGAGCATCAAATCACACATACAAAACTTCACGGGTCGTAACATCATGTTACGGGTCGTTATGCCACTACTTACGGGACGTTATCAGAAGTCATGACATCTAAAGGAGCGCCATCAACTACGTAACATTTTATTACGGGCCGTGAAAGGAAGTCATGGGCTGTAAGTCATAGAAGAAGGCTTGACAACATTAGATCAAGACCCGAGTCACGGGCCATAAGAAACCATTACGGGTCATGACATGTTGAGCAGAGAAGTACCAGATAGACTTACAGGTCGTGATAGTCTATCACGGGCCATGATAATCTATCACGGGCCGTCATAGTCTTTCACGATCTGTGATAGTCTAACATGGGCCGTGAGGAAGATATCGACGATGAGATACTTGCGATTTCGAAGCGGTTCGACGGCCAGGAAGATTCTGAATTGATCTAAGACTTTGGAGATCCGGTTTGAGAGTTGTTTTGTGGGATATGAAGACTATTTTGATGAAGTTTCAATCACCATTCTTGATCGAAAAGAGGATTTGATCAGAAGGCTCACACGAAGACTCTATCTTCAACCGTAGAAACCCTAGGGTATAAGAGGCTTCGTCTACAACCTGAGAAGGTATGCTAGCAGCCGTCAACCTGTACTTTGAAGCCAGAGAACGAAGGACTACTCCCGAAGGGCTGCTGGACGAGGAAGAGTTTTATCATCCATTAAGGAGGCGATTTTTGTCTACTTTCCAGAAGAGTATTTCCTTTTCCACTTTATGTTGGGATGAATAATTTTTCTTAGTTTCTGTAATTCTCTTAGGATGAATTTGATTAGTGGAGTTTGCCACTAGGCTTTGAATGATTCTATGTTTCCCAGACTTTAGTTATCGATATGAGTATTCATTTTTCAGATCATGTTTGCCTGAGTCATAATTCTATGTTGATCATTAATTGTGTAGTGTGATTAACTTGTTTTGCAATTCATGACATGCTGCTCTGATCCGTTAAGGATAGAGTAGGGTGTGGTCTTTTAGGTTAACCTGTTAAGGGTAATTTGATAGTTTTGGAATAATATTGATTGCATTTTGTGATATTAATCTGATAAGTAAAACCGTTAAGGAGTGCTTGTTAGGTTAACATTATTAGAATAATTGATTTATCCATTAAGGAAAATCACACCTAGACGTTTTCCTAATCCATATGAATGTAAATGTTGAGAGATTTCATGTGTTAATCGTTTATGTGAGAATTCTAAGTGCATATGTTTTTTCATATTATCATTTAGGCCGTAGTCATCAACTATTATCGTTATGAATATTCGTTTTATCTTACTTTTACTTTCTTGTTTATGAACTTGAACCAACCCTAAACCAATGTTGTCTCCTACTAAGTTCTAGGATTTGATAGTTACATAGTTCCTCGTGGGTTCGACACTCTACTCTATCACTTTATTACTTGTTCGACTAGTGCACCTGCCAAATCCGTGAATGTCAATCACAATCATATCAACAACAAACTCTCTGTCACAATCACCAATGTGCACCTCCTAAGCATCTGGCTACCAGACAAAGTATCCCCAGAAGGCAAATACACAACAATAGCAGAAGTCAAGGTAGAAAAATGTGCAGACAAGGATGATGCGCATGCACATGATGCAAAGGAATAGGAAGCTCCAGGATCAAATAAAACAAAAACACATCCGTGAGAAAGAGGAATTGAACCTGTGACTACCTCCGGACTGGTGGCAGCCTCATCTATGGTCATAGCATAGGCTTTGGGCATCCCAACTCTAGGTCCACCCGAAGGTCCTGCAATCCCTTCCCCTTGTTCTACGAGGTACTAGCAACACCCCTGCCACCAGCACCAGTAGTGGTCTGACGAGGCGTGGTAGTAGCTTGAGGTGCAACTCGTGCAACAATAGCTTGGGTAGGACACTTGGGTCTCTTATGTCCTTTCCCCCACAAGCAAAACAAGTCGGAAGCTCAGTTTGTGCTCTACACACTCCACGATGGTACCTACCACATCTCCTACAATGGTCCCTAGTACCACCGGGATCTACTGCGCGTATCAGGTTCCAACGTAATGGTCGCGGCTGCGCATCATGCCTACCCTTCTTGGTTTTAGAGTTCTGATACCCATTGCTCGGAGGCCTCTTCCCACTCCTACTGGCAATACGTCTAAGCTCCTTGATCAGGCACTCCGCCTTCATCGAGGATTCTTGGCAACAACGTACATAGGGTAGAGGATTTATTTTAAGAATAGATCTAAAAACAATGTTTAGAACAATATCAAAGATCAAATTATCCTGCCTTTGATGCCAAGCATCAAATCTCTCCGGATTAAAACTTTGTTTGTCCTCAAGCAAATGAATTAAGATTAAAGCAATTGTTTCAAATGCGAAGACCACAACATAAGAAAGCAAGCCAATTGTTCAACAAATAAAGTTATATAAGAATGCATTGTGACAAACATCTTTTAGACCTGGTTTAGCTCTACTCTAAGAGATCAAGCTTATGCTTAATGTAATTCAAGATCACAACGAAAGCAAGCCAATTGTTCAACAAATAAAGTTATATAAGAATGCATTGTGACAAACATCTTTTAGACCTGGTTTAGCTCTACTCTAAGAGATCAAGCTTATGCTTAATGTAATTCAAGATCACAACTGTCCACATGTCACTGCCTCCCATTAGACTAAGAATTCCTTTTTTACCCAAGAACTCTAGCAACTGACTTGTTTAATTCATTTAATGACCCATATATTTTCACCTTTCATTTTCAGGTTCCTTTCCCGCTCTATCTTTCTCCCCCTCTCTCTCTCTCTCTTTTTTTTGAAATCACAGATTTGCGAACGTGTGAAATCAAAAAGAAATTTCTCGTAACATATTCTCATGTTTCTTCCTAGAATACATGAAGAGGATGTTAGGAGTGTTGAGCAAAAACATACTCTTGAATCTTTCAAGTGAGAGAGAAGAGTAGTTGTTTAGGCCAAGAAGAGAGATTCCCCAAGGCATTGTCCATCCATTTCTTCTTAGAGTACTCTAGTAGGTGCCTAAGGTGCTTTAAAATATCATACTCTTGTTGATCAGTTAAAAAACACAGAAGAGTAGTTATTGAAAAAGGTAAAAACCCCATATAGATCAAATTATGTGGAGGAATGGTAATGGACAAGGAATTACATTTTTAGAATATATATTTTCATAGAGGTCAGTTGCGCAGATTTCAGTATATTATAGAATTCCAATACCAGGAGTTGTTGTGATACGAGACAATTTGGTGAATTAGCTTTGAAAATTGATCATAAATAACCATGTAGTTTCGGACGCAGGTTTACAATGATTCAAGGCAAAATATATAACATATAATAGGGCTTGTGCTCGAGAAAAAAATGAGAAAGGTCCAATGAAATGCATGCTTAAATGCTTAATTCAAGAGTAGGGGTGTGATGTTATACAAAAGTGACAAAAGAAACAAGAACATTATTGTCATCGGATGAGAAGAGAAGTAGCAGCAAGTCATCGATTAATGACTTTCCTGCATATGGAATGTTAAGTGGATGGAGCACTAAAGGGAAACTTGCATGTCCACTTTGTGAGAAAAAACACACAGTCATTTTACCTAAAACATGGAAGGAAAGTGTGTTGGTTTGATTGCCATCAAATATTTTTGCCGATCGAGCACTTCATGCGACGTGATAGAAATTATTTTCGCAAGTTAACTATAAAAAAAAATTATCAATAGTCAGAATGAGTAGTCTTAAAGCATTATCACAAGTTAATTTGATTGGTCCTATAACTTTTGGGCTGAAGGCACCCACAATTCGACGACCTGGATTTCACATTGATCATAATTTGAAAATGAGAAGTATATATTTGGATTTTCCATATTGGTCCTCAAATCTAGTGTGGCATAATTTAGATGTTATGCATGTGGAAAAAAATGCATTTGATAACATATTCAACACTGTAATGGACATCAAAGGAAAAACCAAAGATAATATAACCTCTAAAGAGGATATGAAGCTCACATGCAAACATCCAGAACTTGAGTTGGTTCATCAAAATGGAAAGTGCATAAAGCCAAAAGCTACTTATGTATTAAGTAGTGAACAATGTAAGTCGTGTTTGAGTGGATAAAATAATTGAGGTTTTCAGACGGATACGCATCTAACATATTGTGTTGTGTCAATCTTGAAGAGGGTAAAATATTTGGGATGAAGATGCATGATTGTCACATATTTATGCAAAAATTAATTCCAATCACCTTTTGAGATTTTTTTTCCTATACATATATAGGGGACACTCACGGAATTAAGAATTGTGCGCCTGCAACATATGAAAATATGATATGATGCATTTGGAATCATCAATTATAATTACCTTATGCAAAGCATAAAAAATAGTTTCCCTATCATTCTTTGATGTCATGGAGCATTTGGTCGTCCACCTAGCTTATAAGGAAAAAGTAGCAAGGCAAATTCAATTTTGATTGATGTATCCATTTGAGAGGTACATATTGTACCTAAAGAGGAAGGCAAAAAATATGGAAAAAACTGAAGGATCTATATGTGAAGCATACTTTTATGAAGAAAGTTTCTAATTTCATATCGTTGTACTTTGAACCTAAAATTCAAACAAGGCAAACTCATGTCCCACAAAATGATGACAGTGGAGAAGAATCCAATGAAGAGTGCTTATCCATTTTTAGCTTTCCAGCACGTTCGATTGGGAGAACACATAAATTTATGTTAAACGACAATGATTTATTGATTGAGAAAAGTTATGTCATCAACATTTTGAAAGTGAGCCTTATCTAAAGTAAGAATATCTACTACATATTAGTTTATATTAGGTTATAAATATCACAATTCATATACTTCATTTTTTTGTATAGGGAATTCGAAGATTTCCAATGATAATTGAATTATAATATGACAGATGATCAATCTTTGAAACTACAAGATGAACAATTTTTGAGTTGGCTTAAGAAGCAAGTGCTTGACGGAAAAATGACAAATAAAGACATTAGAAATTTGAGTTATGGAGCAAAGAAAAAAAAAGAACTTATAACGGTATAATCGTCAATGGTTATAGATTTCACACTAAAGAATATGGAAGAAACAAATCTACGATGAATAGTGGCATTTATGTTCGAGATTGTTTATACGGCGAAAATGAGTTGGATTATTATAGTATCATCGAGCAAATTATCGAATTATCATACCTTGGAGACATTAATGTTTTCATATTGCATTGTCGTTGGTTTAATCCACAAATGATGTTGAGGTTGATGACACTTATAGATTGGTAGATGTGAAACGTAGATCAAGGTTTAATTCTAAAGAACCATTCGTTCTAGCTGAGCAAGCACAATAAGTTTACTATGCGAAATATCCTTAAGCTAAAAGGAGTGCAGATGAATGATGGGCAATGTGCAAAGTAAAGAACAAGTTGTTCTTTGAGGAAAAGATGAACGTTGAAGGTACCTTATTTGATGGAATGCCATATGCCGATTATTATCAAGATAATCAAACCGCGGGAGTAGTAAATATAGCCCATGGCGATGAAATAGAAACATTGTTTGAG
>LTAE01005840.1:0-27222 GCA_001647135.1 Pontederia paniculata | reverse complement strand
TTACATGTAAGAGGTTGTTCTCCTTGTCCTCAGTACAAGAAAGGAGATTTATAGGGAGCCTTCGCCCTTGAAGAAGGACATAGTGAACTCCGAAGATCTCGTGGAGAAGATCGGAGCGGGGACGTAGGCCAGGAGTTCGGCCGAACCTCGATAACAAACTTTGTGTTTGTTCTTCTTACTCTTCTCTCTCTCTCTATTTGTGTTTATACTCATACTTGTTTGCTTCCGCTAATCATAACACATCTAGATTAAACGAAGAAGAATTAAAAATTTTTAATATACCAATTCACCCCCCTCTTGGTGCCATTCCAGATCCTACATCAATCAATTAATTCATGGACAATCTATCCGATAATCTAATTGGAGTGAAGTCTTTCTTTGATGCCAATTTCAACTAATCAATACATCATTCATGCTCACATGTTTTAGTACCTATTTATGGGTTATCATGTATTTTGTTACTACGTCATAACACTCCATTCAAGCATAAAATACATAAAAATAAAATATAAACTATCAGTCATCAAGCGACTTTCACAACCCGTGAAAGTGGTATTCACGACTATGAAAAAGTCAGTGTCACGACACTGAAATGATCTTCATGGCCATGAGGTACAAGTGTTCACGGGCGTGAATGAGATGTGACGATCACTACCGAGGCATAGAAAGTTGGTTTCCTTTGTCACGACCTATGAAATGGTGTTCACAGTCATGAGGCCGAAGGGTTCACAAGTGTGAGTAACATTTCACGACCTTTTTAGAGGGCGAGTTTGATGATCTTGTTCTTCACGACTCGTGAAGTGGGTTTTCACGATCGTGACTTCTGGTTCTACAAGGGTGTTTTGTTGGGTTTCCTTCCACTTCTCGTGAAATCACTGCCACTGTCACTGTCGAGGTTATGTTTCTTAGAGTTTTTATCACGGTCCTAAACACACTTTCAGAGTCGTGAAACAACAAGTTTCTGGTTATTAGGGAAATTCATGATCGCTATCGAAATGATGTTTCGCCCAACCTTAACCTCATGGATTGTGAAAAAGGTTTCACAATCGTGAGGGCGATTTCTTGGTCGTGATGGTTTTTTCACTGCTCGTGAAATAGTGCCATGATATCCATTTTGGTGATTCTTCACTAAATTTTGTTCCCAACTACCACCCTAAGAATCACATATGCATATGCATTCCTAACAATAATCCTTGGGGTTTGCTTAATTTTCATCATCCTATCTAACAATGACAAGCCATAGGTTTCAAAGTTCCAAAATCTACATTAGGGTTCATAATTCCTACTAAACACTAGGGTCTCACCATGTAACATCATGCTGCAGGAATTAAATGGGAGCATGCAATTCTAACATGTCCTTAAGTTTCTCATATGGAAATAACAATCAACGATTTCATATTAATAGTCTTAGCATCAATTGATCAATCAATTTCATATGAACAATGCAATCGATCACCAATATGACCTATTCATATGAACACAATAATACACAATAGTCATTTCCCCTACTTCATGTACAAGAGTCATAAACCCTTGATGAAGCCACATTGAATCATCATAAGAAACAATGCCAAAATGATTTGGAAATGAAATTTGGGTCCCTCTACATATCTAGAACTCAAGTTAAGATTTCTTTCTCCTTTAGATCTTCTTCTTCCCCAAGTAGTAGTCTCTTCTTCTCCTTCTCCTCGAAACCTTGGCTCTTGTTGCTCCTCTTCAATCCCTTCTTGGTGTGCTTCAATCCAAGTGACAAACCATTTAGAACCCTAACATTTGGGGAGAGATAGAGGCCAAGAGAGAGAAGAAAAAGAGGAAAAATGGGGGAGTGGCTCCTGAATTTTGGTTTATATAGTGGGGTTAGGTAGGGTTTTGGGTAGATTTTTGGGATCAATGATAGGTTAAGTGAGTGTTCCATTTGGGGTTTTAATTATCCTTTCTATTTATTAGGGTTATTACATAAAAAGATGTTAAGTGATGGATTACGAGGAGCATGCAACTAGAATTTGAGAAATGGTGTGAAAGATGAACAATCGCATGAGAGGAGGTAAAGAGCATAATTATAATGACACTTTTGAATGTACATTTAAGATCAAACACATTCCTTCGAGTTGGGTCTTATGCACATTTAAGATCAATACTTTGGTCATCATTGCTAGAGCTTGTCGGATTCGTGTTTGTTGCTTCGTAGATTGTCGAGTTTTCTTCTATTTTCGGTGGTTGACATCATTGTCGGTTGTTGTGGAGTCTAAGGGGAACTTCCAACGTTCCATCGCATCCTTTCCTGTGCGCCATCACCATATGTTGTAACACCGCCAGATCTGTTGCACATCATCTGAGCCAAGGGAGATCATGCAAGAATAACTTCGTACCTCCCGTATCCCCTATTCCATCGTTGCCATAATTTATCACTAAATCATAAAAGAGTAGCCACGTACCATAGCCCATTCTTATCATCAGTGGAGTCATAACACTATTGGAGAAGACGACTGAAACACCGCTCTGGACCTTAGCCCGTACGGTTTTACCAAAACGCGTCACACCTAATGAAAGGCATGTTCCCATATATACCTAGCATCTCTCCTGTGACTTGTGCATGTGGGACTAAGACTTGTGCATGTGGGCTCTGATACCACATGTAACGTCCCTGGCCAAGACGTGATATTATCCGCTCTGGGCCTTAGCCCGCACGATTTTACCAAATCGCGTTACACCTAATGAAGGACATGTCCCCATATATACTCAGCATCTCTCACGTGACTTGTGCATGTGGGACTAATCCAAGGCATGCCTCTTACATCTTTTTCCCCTCAAGGGACTCAACGTCCTCGTTGAGTGATCTCCCACCATGACACAGAGACCCACGCAGAGTGGCTCTGATACCATATGTAACATCCCCGACCAAAGCGTGATATTGTCCGCTCTAGGCCTTAGCCCACAGAGGCATGCCTTGGATTAGTCTCACATGCACAAGTCACGAGAGAGATGCTTGGTATATATGGGGACATGACCTTCATTAGGTGTGACGCGTTTTGGTAAAACCGTGCGGGGTAAAGCCCAGAGCAGACAATATCACGCCTTGGTAAGGGATACTACAACCTTTGTGCTAATACTTTGCATCAATAAGAGATATATGATTGAATACTTATAGTGCAGAAATTATATGAAGTGTTTATACAACCATGGTTGTATAATTAAGGGTGATTATAACTAATTAAATGAATAAGAATCTGATTATGGGAAATTATAATGTAAACATAAGCAGCACTTAGGTGGGTTAAGATATTATGAATATGTCTGGTATAATGATTAGTTATAATTGCATACAAATTAACAAGTAATTTGTTAATGCATATTCGATTACGAATGGTGAAAAAAGGCCGGTTAATCACTACTAAGGATCAACTATTTTCATTGAACTTGATGTAAATTGAATAAAAGTAATTACTAATTACTTATGGAAATGAGTAAGTTTAGATAGGGAATTGGAAACGTTACAATTTAATGAATGATTAATAATTATTTACAGCTTAATCATGTATATATTATGAGTAAGAATATTAATTATTTAACTGATGAATGAAATTGAATCGGTATATATTCACACTTACTAACATCTGATTAACTGCTATATGTCATATTGTGAGCAGACATAAGAATGCATAGATTATGTACACATCATCTGTATATTTGACCATGTGTAGATGCAAGTCTATATATGTGGATATAGTTGTACAAGAAGTCCGAGGACACATAAAAGGTTACAAATTATTAAATAAATAGTTATAGAAGAATAGTTATTACTAACTGAGAATTAGTATGAAAACAAAGGATGGATTGACGTAAGTTTTATTTAATTATTTTAACACATGAGTAGATTAACAATTAAGAATGGTGTGACAAATTAATAACATTAAGCGAGGTTCTCTTTCTTAAACAAACTTTGTCTCTAGTGACTTTATATTTTCTTTATTTTCTAACAATCTTTTAGAAGATTGTTACTTAATAATATTTAAAAATAATTTAAATTATTGGTAATAATTATATTTATTATTTTTAAGTTTTAGAATTTGTACAAATAAAAAATAAGAATCCTATAAAAATATGTCACAATTTTTTTTTCTACTAGGTTTTACAGAAATGCTTTTCAATTATTCAGAAATAATAGTCTCTTAATAATATAACTTTCATATAATGTTAGCTGACGCCATCGGACTCGTTGAATGAGTTTTTTTAACAAAATTAACTAGACTTTTAAATATTGAATCCAAATATTTAGATTTTTTTTTCTTTTTTAGTCTACCTTTTGTCATGGAAATAGGAAGAAGCTACACGAGAAATAATTAATAATGACACAATTGTCCAATGTAAGGACGCTAGCGAGGACGCCAAGGAAATAATAAAATAATACTTAGTAACGAATCCAGATAATATAAAATAATAGTACTAGTTAATACATTTTGGTGATTGCCAAGAACCGGGAGGTGAAAAATTTACAATCAGGCTCAAATTGTTTCAAATATTTTGGGGGGTGCTAATCTAAAGATAGGTCTAGACAACCAATTATCAATCATTCTTTTTATAATTCTTCAAACTTGTATAAATATGCTAATAAATTAATCATTTAATATTAAGAGAAAGAGAAGATAAGAGAAAAAAAATAATTTTATTTGAATGATATATTTAAATAAAAGAAAAAAATAAATTATATTTTTTATTAAACGAACATATTTTTCTATATATGTTTATATATTTAATAATATAAAATAAAAATTAGAAATATATTTTAAATTTATTTTTTTTCTCTTTTTTATGCCTTAAGATGGGAGAAAAAATGAACGAGAAATGAAAATAACTTAAGAAAATATTTTTCCTCCATTACAAATTTTATTAAATAGAAATATCATTTTTTCTTTCCTTTTTTACTTTCTTTTCCATCCCAATTAAACAGATTGAATTATAATAATAATAATATATATCTCCGATAATTTTATACAAGTTAATAATAATAATAATAATAATAATAATAATAATAATAATAATAATAATAATAATAATAATAATAATAATAATAATAATAATAATAATAATAATAATAATAATAATAATAATAATAATAATAATAATAATAATAATAATAATAATAACGAAGAAGAAGAAATAAAAAATTGGAAGATCCCCAAGACACGGTTCATTTAACTCGATGGATAAATTAACTTAATGTTTAGGTTAGGTGATTCAAAAAGTACGACGCGCCTTTGAAGATAAAAAAATTACTGATAACAATAATTTACTATTGAATCAATCACGTATCAAATGATTAAAATATGAATTAACATAATGTGAATGTATAAATAAATTGACATAAACGTTAAATCCTAATTAATAATATTAATAATAATTAAATTGACGAGAAAAAAATGAGGCAAAACTTCCAAATACTTTTTTAAGAGAAATTTTTTTTAATGCACGTTGGTTGAGTTATATGCGGAAGTGGAAGTGGACACATGGGCCGAGATGGAAACACCTTTAAACTTTCTAATACTGTTCGAATCGGTAGAACTCGGCCCAACTAATAAGTAGTAGACATTTCTCTTTTTATCATTTTATAACATTTCATGGGTCCTATTAGGTTGAATGATAAGTGCCTTTTGTTTAATAGATTTTGATTTTGAGTTCCTAGTGTGTGATGTGACAATAAATTAGCTGGATACAATTTCCGAAAACTATGATGCTAATAAAAAAAGCTAATAATACCAACAGTTAATTCAATTAAGAGTGAATTAAATCCTGATGACAACAGCCATCAAAATTTAAAAGTATAATTGTCTTTGGCATTCTCATTTGAATTAAATTTGTTAAACTCAATTTAAAGAGAAAAAGTGAATTGTTATGATTTGAAAAAAGTTAAATACAATAGAAAATAATATTTAATATCTAAAAAAAATAAAGTACTATTTTGATTTTTTTAGAAATGATAATAGAAAGAAACTAATATTATATATATTTATATTTATATAGGATAAGGAGTGTGTTGCACAATGTGTAGTACACAAATTACCCTATTAAATTTTATCTTATGACTTTGATATTATTTTTTATTAATTTAATAAAGTCTTCTATACACAACAGTGATCCGATCTTAATTTTTTATTTATTATACCATTTTTTTATTTTTACTCACATCTCAACCGTTTAATAAAGTGATAATAAAATAAAAAATAAAGTCAATTTTTAAATGGTTGGATGAAATCCAATGGTTAACATATCAAGCATATTATTTTAAAAATAAAAAATAAATTTTATATATTATTCGAATATTAATTTGGTGTGCTACACATAATTGCATAATATATTACTTTTTTTCCCACACATATATATACATCCATTTGTACATGAACCCATCTTTTGTGTTCATGGTCCTAAAATTATGTGCTTTGCTAAAAAAAAAATCAATATGATGTCAATGGTTCGCTTGTTCGGATTTTTGTATAGGTTGAGTAAGATGCAATAAAAAGATCACACACACATACACACACATGTCATGATAAAAATAGAGATCCCATGAAAACTTTAATGGTGCATGGATAAAGAAAATTAAAAGGTTTACATATTAAAAAGCAGATTTTAAGTTTTGAAATAGAAAATCAGATGAATCCAAAGGTATAAAAAGACTTTATGTCAGTTGTCCTTCTTCATTTAATAATACCTTTAACATTCTTCAATAATTTAACAAAAATACATATGTATTTAAATCTTAAAAAATGAAAAGGAAAATTAAGCTAGGGTTAGGGTCAAATATCACTAGCTGATTTCGTTTCGTGATAATGGAATAGTCGGTGACAGCTGTTGGACTTTCGACCATCATTGACAGCAGCACTAGCTCAATCGTTGAATTCCATTCTCTTCTCAGTGAGCACCTGATCAGTTGAATCATAATTTCAGTTCATGGTTATTGAGTGGGAGAGCGAAATCTAATTCATTTGTGTGCATTAATAGGGCTTTCTACTGTCTATTTCACATCTCTCGGATTTGTTACGTGATGCTGAGCTGCTTAAGGTGATTGTATAGTGTTCAGGTTCATTATGGCTATGTCTAGGGTTGAATGTTGGCTGATTTCTAGTGAGGGTGTTGATATTTCAGCCTTTGTCGATTACTTGACCACGTCGGAGAGGGCAGCCATCAGATCGTAGTTGTCACTTGTTTCTCTTGCATTCGATTGCGACTAAGAACTGCTGGAACTTGACAGCATTTCCCTTGACACACGGTGAGTTGTGCATTGAACCTATTACTGATTGTTAAGTGTTGATTTGGAAATAGACTTATTGACTAATCTCATGACATCTTCTCGTGTATGTGCTAGCTCTCACCTAGCGCCAACTGATTCATGAGTGTAGTAGATTTTCTAGGAAAACACAACAAGTTTCACGTGTTTGAATTGTAATGATAAAAATCCTATTGTTGGGACATTCTTATTAGTAAAAGCTATAACTTTCCTAATGAAAAGAGGGCTGCCCACTAACTGCTTGTGAGTATGCTCTTGTGTAGTGCACTTCAGTACATTCGACCATTAGAGGTTACATGATCCATGGACACTTGACACTATTTTGCATCGTGCGCTCTGGGTAGTAATTGGAAGCATTAATGTACATTAAGTACTTAGATAATGTATAGTAGAATAAATGTGACCCTTGGTTATAAGCTTTGATATGATAATCATTTGGTTATCAACTATCTTGATAATGAGTATATGACATGATGTAAGAGATATTTATTCAGATTAAGTATGAATGATAGTTTGATTATAAAGGGGTTCCATGATAATATGGAAGGGAAATCTCAGTTAAATGATAAATGGTTATGTATTGGAAAGAAATTGAAAATTGGATCACATATTGAATAATCATGAAGAATCATGGTCACCCGATCATCAGTTAGTTATAATAGATATACAATTATGATTAAATCTGAGTTATTAAATGAGGGTGACAAGTAAATATGAAAATATCTCTTAGTCAGTTTAAATGATATGAGTTATCAATACAATTGCTAGTGAATCGAAAATAAGTTTGATAAGACATGTATGAATTTTTGAATAAGTTCTTATCATACTTGACTTGGACTCAGACGCATAGGATCTGACGGGGTTTAGCGATACCGAGATGAGTGAAATTATCATAATTGCATTAAATATGATCAAGTAGCAGTCTATAGTCTTACGCCAAAGTAAGACGTCTTTTTTGAATGAATTATCGCATCCATGTGTATGTTATGCATCATATGAAATGAATGACTGCGTGCCATATTTCAAAATAATTAACTTGTGCTAAGATTCATGCAATTAAGTCCATTTCATAGCGACAAAATTTTAAATCCTAGTACCCATGTGTACGTCCCCAAGCGAACAACGTCGATTAGGATGCGTATTGGCTCTAGGACCTTAGCGAGGATTCTTTCCTTCTTTAGCCTACTTTCTTTTGTAGCTAAGAAGAATAAATATTTTACATGGTATATATTGCATTATCTATCATTATTTTATCGATATGCATTGTGGGCTTCGATTTTATTGGATTTTATTATTGTCTTTCTCCACTTAATGAGCATTTTTATGCTCATTCTTCTCTTCCTATTTTGCAAGTGATGACTACTAGTATGCTTTGTGATGAGCACATGTCGGGATGTTATATGTGTGAGGTGAGGACGAACTTGTATAGTCCAGGCATCTTTTATCATTTGCTTATTAGCACATCCATGAGTAGAAAACTCTTATGTGATACCTAACTTTGATATGATACTTGTTATTTATCCGTTTTGACCACAAAGATTTGAGATTTGTTAATATATCCCACATGTGAATTCACGAGTATCATAGTTCCTCTTTTTGTATATTGTTTATGAGTTATTGTGCTCCTTTGATCACAGTTACTATATTGTTGTGCAGTTATCCCTTTCATGATATCATTTTGATCTATATACCTTGTTATATCAAATTATATCTATGAACAATATTGCTGTATATCCATTTTATGTCGAGGTGCTGCCGAAATTTTTGCAAACCCATGACTTGAATTATTTTTTCTTATCATATTTTCGCAACCTTTAAATATTTGAACTTGATGTAGTATTTTGTTTATATTAACCTCTGATGACAAGAAAGGGTATACCTAAAATTCTTGACCCAATCTTCGAAAAGCTTACCCCGAGCTCCATTTTTGTAAATAATTTCTGCTGATTTATTTTTATTTTCCACTTTTTGAATATTCAGCATTACTATATTTGGATTTCGGGATTCTGAACTGATTTGATGAGGATTTTAACTAATTTCCATGATTTATGCTAATTGAACATTTGAAATTTGAAAATCCTTCTCTTTTTGTTACAGTTGAGGAACCAGGGGAACTTCCATAACTGCCCCCGAATTTTGCGGAGGTTACACCCCGAATGTTGCGAAGCTTACCCCTCACCTGACCGAGATTTTGGAGATTCTGGGGATCTCGAATTCCTTTGACCTCTAGATTTTGGGGAATCAATAGAGGGGATCTGAGGATGACACAGAGGAGGATATAAGGAAGAAGAAGAAGACGTGCGCGAGGGGGGAGGACACACCGAAGCTGATCTATTTTCTGCACTTAGTTTACTTTCCGGCAAACCATGTATGCTAAACTATTTTGTTATTTTGTAACTGTTAGAAAGGTTGTCAAGATCGAGATCTTACATAAGATCGTAAAGGGGACATAAAATCGAAAATCATAAGATCGGATCGAGGATCGTAAGAAAATTTTTTTACACTTTTTTAAAAAATATAGAAAATTTTTTGAATAGACTCAATACTATCACAATTTGATCAATATGTAAGAAAATTATATTGAACTCCATCTATATTAATTATTATTATTGAAATTATAAGAAATATCATTTTTAAATGATTAAAATATATATTTGAGATCGGATAAGATTGTAAAATCGTACGACATAAATTAAGATCGTATTAAGATCTTATCTATAAGATTCTCACATTAAGATCGAGATCGATTAGGACCCTCAAGATCGTAAAATCGTAAGATCTAGATCGAGATCTTGACAACCATGACTGTTAGCCCCAAGATGNTCTGGAGCTTCACCCGGAGCGAACAACAATAATCTTGAATTTGACTTAAGATTTAGATAGAGAGGGGAACTAAATTGCCTTGACCTCGAGAGAGGCTTGATAAGTAACTTGGGGAACAATTCTCTTGGCCGGCCCCGTGAGCATACGCCACGAGAGTGGGGGCTTACTGATCAGGTTACCTCTGCGAGAGCAGGGTGATGCTCCGACTTGAGAAACTCTCTGACTGAACCTTTAGGCCCCTTTGGAAAAGAGGTCAGTGCACACTGAGAGGCGGGACCCCTCTGGAACTTGGGTGTCAAGATTTATAACATTTAATCGAGATTTAAGATGGTAAGCTCTCCTCCTGGAGAGAGAGCGTGACTATGGCCAGATTACATTTGGTCAAGCCTTGAGCTTCCACCGTGAGAGCGGGAAGGTGAAAGGTAGATCAATCATCGCGAGAGCGGGGTTGCCTTGACCCGTGGTGTAAGGGCCTAGGCGACTTTACATAGTTTCACGTCAAAGAGCAGATGAGTGTGATTCAGAGGTGAACCTAGAGTTCTGGTGTCCTCCCATTATTAGAACTATCTTTTTTTTAAATTCTACAATTTTTATTTCAAAACCCCAAAAATATTATTTTTATTTTAAATTGATTACCCATCACCTATTCCGATTGGGCTTGGACCTCTAGTGTCAACCCCCAACCGCAAAAGCTTGTCTGAGGAAAAGTAGACATAAAGGCGTGAAAACGAAGCTACCTTGTGGATCGATACCTGAAGTACTCGACGATTGCCGTATACTTGCGATGATAGGAGTGTGCTCGGTTTATAAATATTAAAATTTGAAGTGAAGGCAATCCTTTAAAGAAGATTGACTCGGGTTTATGCCATAACCTGTGGTTGTTCTTTATTTTACCCTCACACTTCGTATCAAGTTTTTGGCGTCGTTGCCAGTGAGACTTTTGATTTTTCGTGCCTTTAACCTGCTATTCTGATTTCAAGCGCTGTTTATATTTTTTTTTTCTTTTTCTTTCTTTTGTTTTGTTTTTCACTTAATCTTCCCTGGTCTGTTGCCTAATCCTAACATTTGCTTGAGAGGTGCATGCATAGTTCTAACTCTGAAGAAGAAGAGACTCTTGAGTTTGATCCTGAGATCGAGCGGACCCTCAAAAGAAGAAGGTGAGAGAAAAACTTTGAAAACTCCAAGACCGAGCCTTAGAGAACAACACCGAGATGGCCCAACCTAATCCAAATGCGGGTCAACCTAATCCAGTTGGGGGCCAAGATAATCAAGTCAACCCACACATTGCGGCCAACCCTGATGCAACTCGAGCGCTTGAAGAATTTTGCAGACCTACAACTGTAGGCCTGAACTCCGGAATAACAATACCAGAGGCGAACGCTAACAAGTTCCAATTAAACCCAACCATATTGGGTTACCTGGGGCAGAACCAATTTGGTGGACTCGCCCATGAAGATCCTAACCAACACTTGATCAACTTCATCGAGATCTGCGATACGTTCAAGTGCGATGGACTCACTGATGACGCAATCAGACTTCGCATATTCCCATTCTCTCTTCGGGATAGAGCCAAGGACTAGCTGCGCTCATTGGAGGAGGATGCAGTAAGCACATGGGATGAGCTCATCACAACTTTCATGACCAGGTTCTACCCCCAGGGAAGATCGTGCAGATGAGGAACCAGATCACCTCATTCATCCAATGACATAAGGAGTCTCCCTACAAAGTATGAGAGAGGTTCAAGAAACTACTGAAGCAGTGCCCTCACCATGGCTTCCACAAACGGATGACGGTCCATCGACTAAGTCTTCACTGGGCGTCCACTTCTCCTAAGACCGCTCGTTCTCCATCTTCTGATTATAAAGGTGTTACCATCGGTCGCCCATTACTCAACATCGGGCGACCTTTCCTGTTAAGCCCTTCTCATCGGTCGTCCTTTCTATATCTTTGGTCGACCTTTCATATTCTGAACTTGACTATCCTGTTTCAGAAATCAGCTCAACAAGTTCATCAGTTTAAACTAAGTTCCCTTACAAATTTGTGATCATCAAAACCATCTCGGGATCATAGATTCAACACATAATGTCATTCTTTGACACAATGTGCCTTAATAACATAATTTCCCTCAACGAAAAGTCACACTTGGAAAACTTGGCATATAATTTGTGCCTTCTTAGTGTTTCTAGCACAATCTTCAAGTGCTCTTTATGTTCCTCGGGAACTCGAAGAATAGATCAAGATGTCATCAATGAATACAATGACAAACTTGTCCAAGTGTGGCCTAAGATAATGTTCATAAGATCTATAAAAGCAGTAGGGGCATTCAATAGTCCAAAAGACATAACAAAAAATTTGTAAGGATCTATACCTCGATTGAAAAGAAATTTTTGGTATGTCTTGTTCGGCAAACCTTAGTTGATGATATCCATTTCGGAGATCAATCTTTGAGAACAACGTTGCCAATGATAGTTGATCAAACATATCATCAATGTGTGGCAAAGGATACTTATTCTTGATTGTTGCCTTGTTCAACATTCGATCGTTGATACAAAGTCTTAAGGAACTATCCTTCTTCTTGACAAATAAGATCGGTGCACCTCATGGCGACAAACTAGGTCTAATTAAACCTTTGTCTAGCAATTCTTGTAGTTGACTTTTCAACTCATGCATCTCGGCCGGTTCCATTCTATAAGGAGCTATTGAGATTGGTCCTACTCCCGACAACAACTCGATCGTGAAATCAATCTCTCTTGGAGGTGGTAATCCCGACAAGTCTTCGAGAAATACATCCATAAATTCCCTTACCACATCTACATCCTTTGGCCCTAAGGATTGTTTGTTATTGGTTGCAACAACACTTGCTAAGAACCCCCTACATCCGTTTCTTGACATCTTGGTGGCTTTATAGCTGACACAAGTACATTACTCACACTTGATGGGGTTCCTCGGATGATTACATAGGGTTTCTTAGATGCTCCTATCAAGATCTTCTTTTCTCTACACATGACACATGCATCATGATTTGACAATCAATCCATGTTTAGGATTACATCATAATTGGACATGAGTAAGACTACCAAATCTACGACAAGATTCAACCCTTCAACCATGATAGACACATTTGATATCACTTCCCCAGTTAACATGCTCTCCATAGGAGTCATTACTTATAAAATGTAATACATCATACTAGGTTTCATTCCAAGCATTTAAGAGAAAGCAGTAGACACAAAAGAATGAGTAGCTCTGAAATAAAAAAAGAACTTTTGCATAGTCTCCCGCGATAAGAAGCATACATCGAACCACGTCATTGGAATAAAGGGCCTCATCGGTACACATGTTGTACGCCCTTCCCATGGTCCTTTGAGGTGGATAATCTTGCTTGCCCTTCCCATTGTCCTTGAACTCGAGCCTCCTTTTCGGACAATCTTTGACAAAGTGTCCTTCCTTGCCACATTGGAAGCATACACCCATCTTCAAGCGACATTTTCTTCATGGATCTTTCCACATTGCTTGCAAGAGCCCTTGTCCCTTTGTGCTTCCTCCTTCTTGTTGGGTGGCTTGTTGTAAAGATTCTTAGTCCACTTGTTTTTTCATTGCTCCTCTAGCTTCTTGGGAGTCTTTCCCTTTGGAGATTGGACCCTTTCATTGAAGTCCCTTTCCAAGTCGGTGGCCAACTCCATAAGCTCATTCATGATCTCACAACGACCACTCATCACCCTAGTCCTCAACCCGGGCTTGAGTCCATTGATGAACCTCTTGATCCTTGCCCTTCCGTCTTTTGAAGGTTGCTATACTTCTCTAGTTTGAGATACTTGGTCATGTATTGGTCCAACGTCATGTTACCTTATTGGAGGTATAGGAACGCATTTCTCTTTTGATTTTGTAGGTATGTAGGGGAGTACCTATTCTCATATGCTTCCAGAAAATCCTCTCACAAGACATACTCCTCATCTTGAAACTTAGTCCTCAAGGTAGCCTTCCACCAATTCTTTGTTTCCCCAAACAAACATTGAGTGGCAAAGATCACGTTCTTCTCCTCTTCGCAATCCATAGACACGAAGATGTCGGACACGTCCTCCAACCATGTCTCAACTTTCTCGGGACCCTCTTCACCCTCAAACCTTAGTGGATCGAGCCCAATGAACCTCTCAATGGTGCTCGTTCGACCCCTTGGTTTTAGGCATCCCTTGCCACAACGATCAAGTTGTCAATGAAGGCATTACTCTCATCTAGGCAGTCTCAATTAGCACACATCGCGGAGACATCTACATTCATCATAATCCATAAATTCAATGATTAACATTAGTTATCATGCAATGCATATATTCTACACTTAGGCATAGGCATTCATAATATGAGTTCTAGCACACTTGAACTATAAGAAAGAACATTTAGGCATATCAATAAAGACCATACATGCAATATTTATAATGTCATTCCTCACATTCTATTTTCTAAGAACCATGAGTTCTTATACTCCTCAAATTCACAATATGAGGTAAAAAAAAGGAAGGAATTGAATCCCCTTTACATACCTTGGCAAATCATTAGTTTTCCTTCCTCCTTCTATCTCTTTCTTTTTCCTTGGTGTCGAGGCCTTCCTCCTTCCTCACTTATGGTGTCTTCACCTTACTCTTGGGCTTCTAATCCCTCTTCAAATCCACCTTGAGCTGCAACAATTGTTGAGAGCTCCTTAAAACCCTAGCATTCGGAGTGTGCCATGATGGAGAAAAAAGAGGAGAGAGAATGATGAGGGAGCAAATGGCGGTCGGTGAAATAAAATGGGGTATTTATACTAGGCATCCATTAGGTTAATATAGGGTTTGGGACTAAATTCCCAAGTGAGCCTTTAATTGAATTTTGGGGCTTACATGATGTTTGCCATATGAGCCTACTCCATCCGAATCTAATCTAATCTACCAATCAAAACTCATTATCCAAACATACCTTAAGAATTTTTTTGTGATTTACACTATCGTTGTTAATGTATAAGAAAATTGAAATACAAGATTATACTAGTAATCGTATACAAATACTAATAATTCTTAAATATTTAGCATTTTTTTAGGGTTTCTCTTTGGAGAGTTTCTTGCAGTATATTGAAAGGTTGTTGAAGTATGTTGTTTTCTATTTTCGATTTTACAAAAAGGAGGCCAAAGGCTAACTGAAATGAAACCCACTTCTTTATAAAAAGGAAATGATGCAGCAAGTGCAAGGTAGAGCTTTTATGTTGCCATTTTCCTCTTCGGACAGGAAGACGTTAGTGCATGCGTGGAGTTCATTGTTGAACAAGAAATGCAGAGTTCACTTACATGCTTCTTTTTTTTTTGTCAAATTGTTCTCTCTGTAGAGAGTTGATTTATTGGTTGCTTAGCTACCTTATGATCTGCTTTTAGCCTGATTAAACAAAAACTTTCACTTGAGGAGAATAGCACGCAACCAAAATAGCAAGCATTTTACTTGCATTCTGAGGACTTGTAACAAGGTCCGGTCGTGCATCTTGGACACTTTTTTTTTACTATGAATTGAATCATCACTAATTGGTTTTCACCTTCTCTGTTATCATATTATCTTCCTAATGTAGGAATTGGTTAGTGATTTGTATTGATCAGCAAGATCGAGGTTCCGATTATCCATATCTAGTCGCCATGGGACGCATGTGTAGGACTAAAATAAATTGAGATCATGCATAAAATATTTATATATTTAGTGTAAAAAAATTTATGTTGTTGAAATCAATCTCAAACTTGGTACAATACTATGATAATAGCGCTACGTATCAGTCCCCTCCTTATAGATCGAAGTGTAAAGTTTCTTGAGCAGAAAGAGGGGAAACTATGTTTGGAGCATTGGATGAAGGGGCAAAAAGCCTAGAGATGATGAGCCGTGCCACATTCTCAGCTGCAACTGCACTGGTCTCAATTGTACTTGCTGCATTCTCGAAGGAATTTATATAGTATAAATGCTTGTCGTCCAAAATGATTGGTGCGAAGACCTCCGGAGCATCATAATGGGGATATGCTGCCCAATTGAAGCGGATTGTTTCCTTCCTCGAGCTGCCATACATCATCAGTACCAAGAAAACACAAATTTTAATTATGGTGGAGATGATCAAGTTATTTAGTGATCAGACATCTTCTTTAATTCTACACTGACCTGAATATTTGATCTAACAAGCTGTCTTCCAGTGGCGTACGAGAGAATATCTTGTAAGCTGCATCGTCAGAATATTTACGGAGAACAGAGATGGATGAGAAAGGAACACCGGAAAGCTCAAGTGTACCCACGAGGTATGGTATGTCCGATGCAGAATTCACTCCAAAGTATTTCTTAGGGATAAACAAAAATAAGCAGCTTAGCAAATGCATATACTATTTTACCTTATGATGTTTTGGACGGTAACATGCAACTGAGGTTCCATTGGTCCAAGGGCTTTAACCTTGGTACACTAAGCTGGTATGAACTTATATCATAGTAAACTTAATCTACTAATTATTGATTTAATGATTACAATTTCTTTTAACAATGAAAGGGTGATTATTGAGCTAGGGTAGTCATCCACTTTGTATTGAAATCGTGTAATTTACAAGTGCATATAAAAAGCCAAATCTAAGATGAGCAGAAAAACTCAAGTGGGAGTTGATACATTTAAAAGATGCTATCACCCAACCGCCAACTCTACTCAACAAAAGAGATGTGTGCAATATTCTCAATGTAACACATTTCACCTCAAAAAATAATGAAGTTACAATGTAGCCAATGGCCCAGATGTTAGTCATGTCTACCTACCTCCACCCTTGGGAGCCTGTGTAGACATAATGATTATAAAATATATTGTGTGACAACATTGATTGATGATCATCGCAAGGACATTAATAAAAAGAAATGGCAACTCAAGAAAATGAGAAAAAAAATATATACTCCAAAAGAAAAAAAAACATAGGGAGATATAGTTGATTAAATTTATCATAAATAATCCCTCTTATTTTTCCTTGTTTGTTTTTTTCGAGAAGGCCATACTATTCCTTTTTCTAGATGAGTAATCACAGGAATGAAGTTACTTGAACACTTATTAGGAAGATCCTACGGGAAGCCTAAGCAAGAATAAGTATAAGAAGCAAAATGTTATGTGTTCATGTCAAAAAGTGTAAACAAGTTTATCTCAAACCACTGAAGGAGATAACATCATCCATTTAGCTAGAATTCTTTTATTAGGTTGGAGATTATTTTCAGAAGAAATGCGTTATGCAACTAGTTCATAACTAGTTACCACAGTTGATAGTTCTGGTGTTTGTTTTCTTTCTCCATCCATTTTATCACAAAGAGTATGATTGAGATAAATTTTAGAAATCAAGGTCCTAGACCCCATACAAAATCAGATGCCTTAGAAGTAAACAAGATGTGTTCAGAATTAAGCTAGATAGATGGCTTGAGGTTTCAACCAAAGGAAATTAGGATCTAAAATGATTTTGATGAATGTGTTTATTAATAACTTCTTAATTATTTCAACCTCACAAAGTTCACTTCAAGGGATATTAAGGATACCAAATCAACTTATAGATAAGATAAATTGAAAATCATAAGAAAGAGAGAACAGAAAAGTGACAAATATCTATATCATTTTTTGCTTGTTAAAAAAGGGAGAAAATATCTTTCAAGAAAAGTATACATGTCATGGAGAGCTATAAATTATAGTAGGGCCTGTCAAATGTCCATTTACATTTGTCTATATTCTCTACTTTTGCTTGGTTTCATGTAATCAGTTTATCCAAAAAGGGAAGACTGTTATCCTAAGGATTTCAATTTTTGTGCATTGACTGTTTCGATGACAAACCTAAGCTACTAATAGTTCACTTAATTATTCATGTATAAAGAACAATGATATCAAGATGTTCAATGATCAACACAACAAAAAATAAATGGATCAGCTGACACGAGACTGACTTCAGAAAACAAGAAGTAAATAGATATTTTTCTTGGGTATGATTAATGTAAACCCGTTATTATCTTTCGTAGATAACGCATATACAATTAATTTTATACTAAAATAGGATTAGCGAACAAGTAGAACTTGAACTCTGAAATTTATGGTTTAAATAATGAAACATGATTCAGGTTAGCAAACGAAGTGTGTAGAATTTTTTTTTTTTTTGAGAAAGTGTATTAGATTTTTTAGTTTTGAAGACTACATATATGCCTCAATCTGAGAATCATACGCAATTATGGCCTAAGGATCTTAGGTGGGTCAACTATGTGAGTGTGTGACCAGATAATTGATGATAATATTCAGACAGAATATGAAATTGTTTCTATTTGGTGTTCATATGAGTCATTAATAGACGGTTGGCGTATCTTCTTATCAGCTTTCCATAGCCTCAATAATTACCTACTATTGACAACCTAACATAAAAGTATGCTAAAAATATTACAAACATGTCAAGTTACACAAAAAGGAACTCTCAAGAAAAATAATTAATGGTTCATGCTTATGAGTGTAGGCCATCAGAAAAATTGACAAATTCCGATGTAGCAGAGTTGCTATCAGTAACATCAACATTTGACCAGATATGGAAATTGTATGGCCCACAGCATCCATTTTGCTCCCTAGGTATTTGATGGTCCAGATTTTGTTTGATATAACAATTACTAATGTTCTAACTCTTTCTCCTTACTGAAATGCCAAATTTCTCTCAAACCTCAACTTCAATCCTGACTTGTCGTCAACTATATAATGAGATAACTATACATCTTGACTATGTATAAGGAGTTGATTTGTCTGGCATCTTTGCAACCTAAAGAAAGATTATTTATAGTTTTCTAAACAAAAGAAAAAATTGTGTTTTATTGTTTCTAAATCTGTCCATTTCAGGGCGGAGGAGGAGGCGTGTTTTTTTTTTCTTCTGTCAGTCACATCGATTTGAGAGAAAACCTTTCATTGTGGAGTGCTTGTAATAGGGTGATATCCATTCACAAAAAGTCAGAGAAATGGTTAATTTCCACCCTCCATTATACGACTTGGGTGACTCCCAAAATTAGGTGCTCAGATAGTGGATGTAAGACCAAGATTTACCAGACTACTAAAAATCCTTGTGAACTATGTATTGGGTTTGTTTAAGTTTTGTGCAATGATTTTATAATATGCTTACTGGATTCAGGAGGCCTCGTATGAATGTAGTGAATGTATGTTGCAGTCTTCTTTTTGGAAGTGAAACTGGAGGAGTAAAAGTTATATTCATTTCATCCAGCGGCGTTGCAATGACAGTCACTTCACAGTCATAGGAGTCCCCCTTGGTAGATTCAAGTGTATAGTAACCTCCATTGTAAGCAATATTTTTTATCCCCTCATGGAGATGCAGTGTGGCATCAGAGTACTTTAAAATACCTGCAGCAAGTTGCCAATTACCTCCGTTTACTGACCATAATCCTGAATCAGAACCAGCTAAGGAAACTGCACCAGCTAGTCCGCTGATGCCAACAGACTGACCATAGTTGATTCTGGTTATTACCTATTGACAATGAGCATCACTTTGTTTAGAGTTTAAAGAAAACATGGACAGGAAATGAATGCAAAAGAAAATACCATTAATGTCAAAATTTCTTGAAAGAAATCACCTTCAATAAATTTTAAAAAAGTTGCATAAGCTATTTCACAGTTAAGCGAACAAACTGATTCAATTAAATTGTCCTATAGGAATAAATTTTGAATAAATTGAATTACATATAAATTTTAACTAAGTAAATTCTCCAAGATCCCAGATAGAGAGTACCATCAATTATTGACCAGTAAAGCTTTGTCGTCACAGGCATTTCATTAAAAGCATTGGCCACTAGGAACCTAAAATAGTTTCTTTAGGTTTCATTTACTGATATGTAATTTAGTAGCATATTTTCTTGAGGTGAATTTATTAGCATATAACCAAGGACAATAATGAAAAACTATTTGTCAATCTAAGCCGAAGTACTTGGATAAATCAAACAAAAATATTATTAGCTATAGTTTTTTTTCTTTCTTTGAGAGAGTAAAGGATGAGAGCCTTTGGAGTCATCCAGTTTAGCTACAATTTTAATAATTATGATGACATTCCAGAGTCCTTCCTTTATTAAACAACAGTCATAGCTTATGCTGTACCAATTACTTGACCACGAATCTCAAACGAGAATATCAGGTGCAATAGTTTCCTAGAAACTTTGTCATATTATCTCATCTTGATAACTAGCTTGAATATGAGTTGCATTTGGTTGACTAGAATAGAGTATATTTGTCCTAGGCATATTTCAGAGCTTATACACAACAAAAGGTATGATTGCACTGAAACCTACTTTGGCTTTTGCACTGAAGTTACGATATATGCAATTCATGAGATCTGTCCACTGATATCTGGATAAAGAAATACAGTATACGTTATATATATTCATTATCTAATCGAGCGGCAGCAAGCTAAGTTCGATGTGCACTAATAAGAAATTTACTAACCCCTTGTGTCGAATCTCAAAGTGAGCACAGGGTAAAAAAGTTGGAAATAGGAGCTTCTAATGAAACAGACAAAACAAATCAAAGGAGTCGTACAGTGATTAGCTCCGATATTAGCTTGGGCGAAACGCCAGCATCAACTAATTCCTCCTGGAGCGTCCGCTGTGTCAACTCATATAATCCTGACCACTTGAGCATGTCCTCCACCGTCTCAAACACGGGCCGAGATTCAAATTTGCTATAGTAAAGCACGAATCTTTGCACCATGCGCTGCACCAGCATCATCGATACATTTTAGAAAATCCAAAATTGTTTCCATGCGAAAGGAACCATCTTTTGGCTATTCTATGCTTCAATTGAGCCCAAACGATCGAAATTGAGGAAATTAACACTTTCAATAGGGGGAATAGAGAAGAAACCTGAACGAAGGTGTTCATTCTTAACAGGGAGCGGCCGTAACGCCAGAAGAGCATCAGCGAGTTCAACATGGAAGTGATTCTGCGGTAGACCGCCGAGCTGGAAGGCGGAGGCGGACGGAGCGTCTGGAAGACGAAGCGAGACCCATCCCAGATGCCGAACCAAGATGAGGAAGACGAGGAGTTGGTCTTGGGGTCGAACTCGGGGGTGACCTCGTCAGACATGTTGAGGCCGAGGAGGCGGGCGAAGCCGCGGGCGTGGAGGTTCGTCGGGTGGAGGACGGAGGCTCCGGCCTCGAAGGTGTCCCCGCCTATGTTGACGACGGCCATCCGTCCGCCCACCCTGCCGCGGCGCTCGAAGACGCGGATGTCGTCGATGCACGGGACCGGCCGCCCGGAAGAGTTCATGGCGCAGGTGTACTGTTTAAAGAAATGCGCCAAGGAGGAGCCACCGATGCCGGCTCCGATGACGCACAGCTTAGTGGCCGCAGCAGAGACCGTACGGTCGGCGAAGGTGCCGGAGATGAGACAAAGAGTGACCGTGGCGAAGAGGAGGAAGGCGCGGGAGGGGGGCATGTCCATGGCAGACTGTAATGATCCGTAGTTAATTCTAAAATTTACCAGTTAATATAACAAAGACTATGCGGGACCCACACTCCACTAACTCCACTCAAGAAAGGGCCCCCACCCATAACACATGTCACTACCATCTACTCAATCCAAGAAGGTGAAACATATTCTAGTAAGTAAGAAATTAGGAAATGAAGATAATAAATAAAAAATATTTTAATGTCCTTTTCAGGCAATTTTTGAAAATATTTTATTACTCAGAAAAATCTGAAAAAAGTTATGTATAAAGTGGTCACATCTCAATTGAAGATGCGTCCATAACACAATTATGAGTAAAATATTAAGATGTTGAACAACGACCAAATAGATTGTAACAGTTAGTGCTATATAATACTTGGTCATTTTTTATACTCTGTACATATATATTTATAAAATTTTATGCGTTGGTTTTTTATCTATCTTTCACTTTCAGTTCTCTCGTCCCTAACATTCACATTATATAACTCAATTGTCTATTTAGTTCAACAAGGGAATGAAAAATAATGGAGAGAAAAAAAATTAGGAAAACAGAATAAAAGAAAATAGAAAAAAAGAATTAACCCTATTTAAATGATATAATTAATAGAAAAAAACTAATTTAAGCGAAAATTTTATTTAAATGAATATATTATTAAAGTTAGAAATAGTAAATAGCAAAAATATTAACATTCATCTCTCCTCGTTAAAATATAATTAAAATTAAATTTTTAACATTATATTTCTCTTCTTCTTTCTTAAATTTTGTTTGAATTGTGATATTAGAAAAATATGGTGGAAGATGGATAGGTGAAGTAAGATAAATCATGATTGAATAAAAAAAATTATAGAAGTGATAAGGGGTTGGTTTTGAAGGTATAAGTTGTATTTCCAAACTTCAAATTCTTATCCCATCAAATTGGTAGAATTAGAATTGATGATTTCTTTAATGAAATTATCTTTTTTAATAACTCTTATAATTTTACCATATTTTATTTAAGATGATATTCTTCTTTATATTATTTTAATTTGTCATAAAGGAACATTCGACTTACAAATTTTAACGTTCATTTTGTTGATTTATCTTTTTCACCTTATTTTATAATTATTTATAATCACATCTGTTTAATTTATATTAATTTACGTTTATTTTTTCATGTTGATTTTTTATCATAAAATTTTAGATTTATTGAATGTCATCATAATTTTATTTTCAAACTAATTATGTTTTATTCAATTTGAGATAAATAATTATTTTTATGATTATTTTTACTTTACCATCTTAAGATATTATCATTTTGATCAATGCTCATATTAATATAATTGTTATTTTATTTTTTTCACTCCTTTTATATTTGTCTCTCATTTTTTATCTTTTCTCTCCTTTATTTTTAAAATAATAAAAATATAAAAGAAAAATACAAAATACATTAGTAGGAAAAAGAAAATGACTAGTAATAATAGAAAGTAAGACACATGAAGAGGAAAGAGAAAAGAAAGATGAAAAAATGAGGAAAAAATTATGGAAGAGTCTAAAGTGAGAATTTAACTAAATTTAACAATATTATTTTTATTAAGAATCATAAGATATATAATAACAGGTAGAACTTACTTTTGTTCAAATTAATCTTTTATATTTCATATTTATAATTTTTTTATTCAAACATGACTTAATTTAGTTTAACACATCCACCACCATAAATTATTATCTAAACATGAGCTTAATAATAATCCACCACACTTCACCTCCCCATTTATACTCCACCATCTCACCCATCCCTCTATTAGTTAATTCTCAAACAAAGACTAAGATATTTTGTAAAAGGGAAAATAAGAAGTTTCAATTAAACAAGCAACACAAGTCAAAGATGTTGGAGTGTGATTATCTCCGATATTAGCTTGGGTGAAACGACATTATCAACTAATTCTTCTTGCAGCGTCTGTTGTGTCAACCCGTATAATCCTGACCACTTGAGCATGTTCACCACCATCTCAAACAAAATATGAGCACCAAATTTACTATAGTAAAGCACGAACCCTTTCTCCATGCACTGCACCATCAGTACCAACATCATCAATAAACTTCAGAATATCCAAAATTGCTTCAATGTGAAAGGAAGCGTCTTTTGGCTATTCTATACTTTAATAAAATCAAAAAGATTAAAATTGAGGAAATTGTCATTGTCAAGAGGGGAAATCGAGAAGAAACCTAAATGATTTCTTTCTTAACTGGGAGTGATATGACACAAGAAAAGCATCAACGAGTTCAACATGGAATTGATTCTACGGTAGATCACAATGCTCGAAGGCGAAGGTGGACGGAGCATTTGGAAGAGAAAAGCATCAGTGAGTTCAACATGGAATTGATTAAGCAATACATCATAGAGCTAGAAGGCAAAAGCGAACAAAGCATTTGGAAGACGAAGCGAGAATCGTCCTAGATGCCGAACCAAGACGAGGAAGACAAGAAATTTATTTTTGATCGAACTTGGAGGCATCCTCGTCCAACGCATTGAGGCCGAGGAGGCGAGCGAAGCCAAGTGCATGGAGGTTCTTCGATGGATGATGGAGGCCCCAACCTCGAAGGTGTCCCTGCTTTTGGCGACGATGACCATCCGTCCAACCACCCTACCATGATGCTCGAATATGTGAATGTCATCGATGCACGTTACCGATATAAGAAATTTGATTTAGCATAAACATAACAAATCCTTTTCTTATCGAGATCATGCATTCCAAGATCTATTGAATTGATTCAACATGGATTAGTTAGATCTATACTGAGAGGTTCTTACCCCTTAAAGATTGATCTAAGCGCTTGCCATCTCAATCATTTTCTGAGAATCAAAGATGTGTTATATATGTATATATATATATATATATATATGTATATATTATATACATATATATGTGTGTGTGTGCGCGCATCTTAGAGAGGTGATTGTAACTAACTCTACAATCTATTTCTCTCTTTTGATGGTCACCATTAAATCATATCTTGGATCAACATTTGAACGTTCGATTATACATCAATAATGGTAATTAGAGTTAGTACATACTTATTTGCTAACAAACTATCACTTTCATTAACTCAATTTATCATGTCTTATATGAATAAAATTATACAATTCTAATGTGCAACATGATAAGGTTAGATTTGTGATAGGCACGAAACGCATTCCATCAAATATTTGAATTCATTATTCATTATTCATTTTTAATTTCTTATTTTTGTATGACCCATTAGGTTCAAATCATTTCAGCCATAAGAGCTCCATATAGAATAAATCTACTACACAATTATCAATAACACCATCTATTGATGTCCTCAAACTTATTGTGTAGTTTCTTATATGCCAAGAGAGATACTTAGTAGTATGTCATGGCTACTATAATTATATGAAATTTGGTGAACCTTTGACATGATTTTCATATGCGTATAATTCTTCCACAATTTCTATATCTAAATCGAGAAAATATAACATGATGGAATAGTAGATCCCTTATCTCGATATGAATCAATTAGCTTATGAAGATACGAGGTAAATAGAGAAATCACTCTCTTCATGTTGTGGCCAAAGACTTTGCATCATTCTTTATTAGACACCTAGGACATCCCTCCAATAGGAGTCGTAGATTCTTTATTGAACGCTCACATGTCTTTGCATGCTTGTAATATCACCAATAAACATATTTAATATATTAAATTGGATTATCATTAACGTTATCAAATGGGCATCATTAACATGCAAGTCATCAATGGTGTTTTAGGTTAAAGGATCACGCATATAATCATGTCATTGAGAAATATTGATAATAGTCCAATCATCAAGATTCTCTCCAAAAAGCACATATGCATATATCTTAATACACAATGAGAACTAATATTATCAAAATGATAAACTACACAATCATCTAACTGGACTGATGTTGCTCTGTGATCAATCATTTAAGTGACCAACATATTTTGAAGTGGAAATTATGAGTCTCATATTAATATCATATTATATGGCATGTGTTATAACTAGACTTTATGAGCAATGTCATTAAATCATATTAAAACATATGGGAACATGCTGGGAATAATAAAAGTAAGCATAATTAAATAATATTTGTTAGATCATATTGCGTTTATGCCACAATAAGCGCTAAATAAAAAATCTTTCATTTGCCTTAAACTCGATCTATTACAAATTTCAAACTCATCTTCTCAAGATTCATATTGAATGTTGATACAGATAATGATTTAGTCAATGGGTCCGTCAAATTATTTAATGAGCTTATATTTTAGATGTTTATGATTTGATTCTCTTGATAATCATTAACAAAACAATATTTATGATTCTTCTGTTGAGTCCTTGGTTCAATGATTGTTCTACCACTCTGTTATTATTATAATAAAGTGATATTAGTTTATTTGCACTTGAAAAAAAATTATGAGCTGAAAGTAAGCTTTTGTATCCATGCAACTTTTTTTGCAGCATCTAATGCAGCAATATATTCAGCTTTTTATGGTGGAGGTGATTGTTGTATTTTGCTTGGAACTCTTCCAAGTCACAATTCCTCCATTCAGAGTGAAGATATATTTTCGATTGTTGACATTTGACATGAAGTCAGCATCAGTACAACCTTCGATAGCCATGTTGTTCCATCCATAAAGTAAGATATAAATAATCTTTTGTCGTTATTAAGTATTTGAGGATATTCTAGATAGCAATCTGATATTTCAAACCTAGATTTGAATGATATCTACTAGTCACACTAACAACATGACTAAGAATAGGTCTTGTACATATCATAGCATATATTATGCTTCATATGGTTAAAGCATATGGAATTCTTTCGTTCCTCATCTGTTGGAAGTAACCGACACTCTTCATGGGTAATAGATACAACCAAATGTTGTGGTTGTGCATGGCGTGAAATTGCATATTGCAGTTTATGTACAACTATTATGCAGTTACATTAGCCGACTTGCACACTCTATAAAGTATTGCCTCCCATCAACAAGTTGATGTTGATTGGATTAATGTGCAGGTGCATGATTTGGTTATTGTGTTGCTGTCCAAACTTCTTCAGTCCATGGTATATTAGAATGTGAACAAGTGATCTTTTTTCCTGCTGTGATAAAGACTCCGACGATGGTACAAACACGACGATAGTAGAACGTGGAAGAACTAGTAATTCCGCTGCGAGGTATTTATAATACCAAACTCTTATAGTCCTAAAACTTACAATGGTATCAGAGCCACGAAAGTTTTTCTCATTCTAGAATCATGTTTGTTTTGACTGTGCAAATTATTTTAATTAAATTTGCACCTTCGGTTATATGACCATAACCGAGGAACGAAAAATGGAACTTTTTCATTGTCAACTGTACTGTTATTAACAGAAGATATGGTACACATTTTTTTATATTTTTTCTCGAATATATACTGTTTATTTAAAAAAAATGATGACTGTTCGGATCAAAAAAAAAGAAAAAAGAAAAGGGACACAACAATGAAGGTGCACAGGCACGCGGGCTTGGCCCGCGCGCGGTGCGCATTGCACAAGCGCGCGGGCTTGGCCCGCGCGCGGTGCACATTGCATAAGCGCGCGGGCTTGGCCCACGTGCCTTGCGCGTTGCACAAAGCGCGCGG
>LTAE01005839.1:0-25241 GCA_001647135.1 Pontederia paniculata | reverse complement strand
TATATATATATATATATATATAAGTATAAGCAGTAGTAGAAGATGTCATATCCATCTACTTGAAGTCATACTAAAGTTTTAAAATTATTCTATATATGATAGATATTTTCTGTAATGCAATAATAAGACAAATATGTATTTACATTTCTTTCTTTTAGTCTCACATCTATAAAAGAGAGAAAGTTGGAAGATAACAATCATGTCACATGGAGTACTCATAATATTTTTAAAATATTTAGTTTAAAGTTATGAAAAGTTCTCATATAACTGAAAAATATCTTATTATGATATGTATGTATGTATGTATGTATGTATGTATGTATGAGAAGTTGAGATTATCAAGTGGCATTAGGGGTATTCACGAATCGGGTCAATAATTTTTTTACTTACATGTATCAATCATCTCATTTGACGGTTGGAATTAGATATATTTTAGTCCATAATCTAATTTTTTAGTTTATTATATATATAATAAAAAATTATTATATAACAATATTTGTATAACAAAATATATTTTCTCATATATTAAAAAAATCTATTTGTGTTTAGTCCACATTTGAAAACATTTTCAAAAAAGGATGGGCAATATTGTGAAATACTTACTTATCTTTACAGGATTGATCCGTGATAAAAAAAAAATCAAACTCTTGCTCAGAATAATATTCAAATATATGTTGATGCTATCATCTTTTTCAGAACTTTTCTTAATATCAAAGTAGTATAATGGCTTATGTCACTTCCTCAATTTTTGAAAAACAACTATTTTAAAAATAAATAAGTAAATAAATAAATATTTAATAGTATTAAAAGAATCCTAATTCACCAACAATAGTTGGCGTGGAGTTGTAAGCAACCCTCCTCGTTTAAGGAGATTTTGAATTAGAATTCATCTGACAAACTAGACGGCAAAGCCAATAATCGAGATAAAGAGTCTTAAGTTAAGTAAGAAAACTTGACATGTAAAATTAACAAAAAAAAACTTAAATCAGAATATACTTCATAAGATATATACATATATATTTTCTCTATCAAAATTCTTCTTCTACTCTCCTATATGGTAAAATCTAAATATTGAAATAAACTATTATAATTTTTTTAATAAAAAAACATATGCATTTGGGAAAGAGAAAATGACGAAAACAAGATAGTAGGAAAGTGTGTACATGAACGATAAGAGAGAAAGAAATAAGTAGATTAAACGAGCGAAGTGAAAAATATCAATATCATTCCACAATTTTTTTAAACTAATTTAAAATAATTATATCATTATTTAATATTTATATAAAATAAATTTATATAAATAAAAGCAAAATGCATTTTCAATCTATTTTTGTCTAAAATTAAACAATTAGTCAAAGTTATGTTTTATTATAGTTAAATAATTTATTTAGATTTGGAATCTTACGGACATCGCACACTAGGTACTTTATTTACTTAGGTATTTACTTACTATTAAAAGTGGATGACACTCAACATAACATAGACATAAACCACAAAACATTAACTCACTAAATATTATTAAATTTTATCTTTGAAAGTCAACCATCAAGAATCTGCTTACTTTTTATCTCAATTTCATGCATTGTTCATGTATCAAACTGTGACAAAACAAATCAAATCTTGACATGGAATCACCAGCATTAACCACTCTAACTGAAAAAAATTGAGCAAAAACCTTAGAATTGAAATAACCTTTTCGAAATAAAATTGGTCAATGAACCTGCAAATGAGGTCCTGCACTCACTCAAAAAATTCATCTGTCTTATTTCTTAGCTCACCAATATTTGGGAGTAATGTAACATAATCAGCTTTGAAAAACTGTTCCAGATCAGAGAGTGATGATTAATATACCAGAAAAAAAAACAAAAAACCATTTTGTGAGATTTCAAGAATATCTCTTCGGAGGTGAACAAAATCAATTTGCCACGCATAAATTTTCATAAATCCATTGACACTTAAGTTTTACAAACATTACAAACAGTATCCCTGCAGAGGATAAGCAAATAGGTTAAAGGAACCCACCTCAACAGCTTAAAAAGATGAAGATGGACTTCTCACACGACCAATACAAACAATATTATTCTATATCTTGCGCACGACCAAAAAGCAAAGGGATGTCTGGTTGGCCAGCTTCTTTTGAGGAAGTGGCTTGTATAAATACATAGGTATAAGTTTACGATGCATCTATTTACAATAATGACCATGCAATATACTGAACAAGTGTGGAAAGTGGAAACACGCATGAAAGAGAGAATGGAAAGCAATAACTTCTGCTGTTGACACCACCAGTAACAAGCAGAAGTAGCATAACTTGATGAATAAAGCTAGCATGATCGAAGAGTGCCAAAAGTAGATATGGATTCTATATACTTAGACCTATACCCCTGCCGTACAACAAAGATGGGACAGGTTATGCATTGTGTTAAAGAATGAGAAAATGAACGATGACCAAGACTTAGTATTTCCATAAACAGATGTCTTGGAACAAAAGAGGGAATGGATTATGCCTATGAATATCGAAGTTTGCTTAAGCCGAGAACCTATATAAACGAAGATAGCTACAGGCTATCTAGAAGGGCCCTTTTGCATGATGGATCTTTTGAAACATGTGGGCTGGGACTTGGCGATGATAGATCCAGCACATCATTTAGGAATTGTCTCTCCTGGATAGTGCAAAGAACACAAATTGTTAAGATCAATTTATAGAGTAGAAAAACCCTTTCATCGTTCTCAATGTAAAAGGAATTTAAATTGTTGTGGCATTGTTTTGATGTAAATGGTAAAAGATGGGAATAAAAAAATGTTTCCAGGTATATGTGGTTTTTCAACAAATTCTTAAGGATGCATTCTGAGTTAGAAAATTTAAATTAGAATTACTTAGCATTTGAAGCAAAAATATGGATGTCCTCTTCTCTCTCTTTTTTTATTTGTTAATATTTTCCTTTGACATTCTCGCATGTCGTAATAAAGGTGGAGGGCACAGCAAGATAGATAGAAACTAAAACTTACACTAGCAGTAAATGCTGGACTAGGAATACCATCTGCAAATGTTTTGAATGGCTGAACTGTCTGTAGAGGAGATGAAAATTCAGCAACTGCTGTGGTACACAAGTTTTCATTATCCACCTCTGAAGTTCCAGATGGTATGAGGGTTGTCTCTGAAAGGTAAATAAGTACATGATAATTATTCATCTCTGCAAAATGTGTTTGATAGAAGAAGCTGTTGTCAATTGCATCTTGCAAGTATATACACTAAATAATACCTGGACAAACATTTACAGGCAAACTTGACGCATCATCAGAAAGAACACATATCTTTGTATCTCTGATTGGTAAAGAATTTTCTGATTTATCGACAAATATATTTCTTTGAGCTTCCGTATCATAGCTTGATCCACTGCTGCGTTGGGAACTTCCAAGAGAGTCGTCATGAGAATCAGACAACCTGCTATACTTCTTCATCAGATTTCCTCATAATGGCAATTATAGAAGAATGTAAGAACTTACCTCAATGATTGTTGCCCTTCTGCATTATTTCTCTTTAAGCCCTCAAACAAATCTTTTATGTCATCAACTAGAAGGTCGATTCCAGAAAGCTCTTTTTCCAGTGACTGGTGTTGTTCTGTTTGAACAAAGAAATCTTGACGTTCCTGCACATAAGAATTTGGCATTAAAGATATACAAATGTGTTTATTAAAATAAAATTATGACTCAAGAGAGCGAAGTTCCTTCTATCACCTTCCATGCATCATCAAGACTCTGGTCAGTGTTTTCAGCATTGACTTTCGCTGAAAGGGAAGTAAGGAGTTCAGCTTGTTGCAATAAGGCAGCTAATTTCGGATCATCCCTCTTAAGGTAAGTACCTTGATTATCATTCTCTGAAACTGGTTGAGCATTAAAAGAATAGTTTAGAGAGTTTCAAGAATGAAAATTCATAGAAAAAAACTAAGAACTTATACATTGTTTACCACCACTGGAAGATTTCCTTGTGTTAGTTAACATGGTGCTAGCAGTATTAAAGTTCTGAACAAGCACTGCAAGAGGTTGCCTTGAACTATCACCCTCTCCGTCCTTCCCAAGGAGTCTTTCAATGTTCTCTTTATTGTCCGAATTATGAAATCTACATCGTAAATGAAAAAAGTTTAGGAAACAAGCATTAAAATGGGTTCCTGGTGTCACTGCTATGTATTATTTAATATACTTGAATACCTGATTTGCTTATTCATCAATTCTGATTCACCTGCCAACGCGTTACTGCATCCAATTTGAACTACAAGTCTCTTGTTGGTTGAATTTACAAGACAATCGTTTGATGAAGACTCAAGCTTTGCCCTTTTCTTGCAGAGGGTAGAAAAACGGTTCTTCACGGCATTATCAGTTCTATTCACAAGAAAACAAATACACAACATCTTTGTTAGCTCATATAGGGGCATATGGTGTCAATAGCCATAGAAGTTCTCAAGAGAAATTACCTGCCTGAGACCACCTTTGCAATTTCTGTCCATCTATTCCCAAATATCTTCTGAGCCTGCATATCACATTGGCGTTACAGTGGACAATGGTCAAGGCCAATATTCTATGTAAACTCAATTCTCCATGTGAATTAATATTGGAAGAAGCATATTGGACCAAATGTGTCTTGATATAAGAAATCTGATAAGTTTCTTTGTCATATATAAGCAAGTAGTGAGAATTTCAACACAAATGCTAGTTAATATTCTGTCTCTTCCGTAGATGTAGAAACAATTTCGACTAAAACAGTAAATGCAGAAACAATGCCCAAATCATAAAGAGATACAGATTATGTTGATATCATCCACATATGCAGTAGAACGAGAGGTTAAAGAAGTCAACTTCAGATTCAATCCATCTGTGACAATGGTATACAAATATAAGTCATACTAAAATCTTGAATTTTTACCTCACACAAGAGCATGTCCTCTTCAGCGGACCACCCACCTTTCTTACACTCAGAATTAAGGTAAGTAGACCACCTAAAATTCCAATACAAAACACAGTTACTTCAATATAGCAGCCCTAACATTTCCAGCTTCCATTTCTTTCTGACTCTCCCAAATAAATGCTTACCTTCGCCGGCACTGGCGACCAGTCTTGTCCTTAAATTTTGATGCAATATTCGTCCAACTGCAGCAAGAGCCACTCGAATTACACATCTACAATTTGGCAAAGTTAGGTCAAGAGTAATAGTAAAGGACTTAATATACAAACTTTTCAGTTCCATGATGAGCAATTTGTTGCCGAAGCAAGTCGTCCTCCTGCAATTAACCCCGAACATTACAAGACTTTTTTTATAAAAGCGAAACTTTTTAACATAATCAGCATCAAAACCTTCAAAAGTTGAAACCCTTTAACAAAATCGATGCAAAAAAAAGTTTTTTTTTCACAAAATAGACGCCAAAAACCTTCAAAAATTCGCCCCTTTTGACAGAATCAGCACCAAACAAATACCTCCGGCTTCCATGTGACTATATGCCGATTCGCGGGCAGCCGCGGCGCCGCAGCGTTGACCCCGTTCGAGCTCATCGCCGCCGCGGCCGGATCGGATCGCTCCTCCATGGCCACGATCCGCGCATCTACGCGAGAACTCGAGCTACAGGGGTCGGATCGGTTCGACAGTCGTCAGAGATCGGAATTTGGGAAGAAACGAAGAGATTTAAAAGAGGGGAGTAGGAAAGGGAAATGGATAAAGGAGATTTAATTAGGGCTTTCCATTCCTACGAAGCGCGCGAATTCTGGAAATTTGAAAGAAAATATAATACAAAAAAATAGGAAAGAAGACGAGGAGGAGAGTTCACAGATGGCATTCACTGCCGTGGCGTTTTATTGCCACGATAACCAAGCAACATGTCACTATAACAAGGTCTCTGAAGGGGAAGGGAAGGGAATAGAGTGGAAGAGAAACTAGGGGAAGGAAATGGAAGAGAATGGATGTGAAATAATTAATCTTGTTTGGATGAAATAATTAAAAGGAAGAGAAGAAAATTATAATTTTTCTTGGACGAATATATCTTAATGTACGTGTTTATAAATTTGAATTACATATGGATACAATTGAAAGTATAGTTTAAATATTTCTTTCCCCTCCTTTCCACCACAATTTAGGATTGAAAGAAAAATGAACATTTGGAGGGGAATGAAGGTAAATGGAGGAGACATTCCCCTCCATTCCCCTCGGTTAAAAACACAACCAAACGAAGTTAATCAATTAACCTCATTTTCCTTCTCCTCCTTTATCCTCCTTTTACCTCTAACCAAACAGACCCAAGGAGATTTTTGTAGAGGTAATTTTTTCACATTATTGATAATATTATATTAAATTACTTGGGCCCACCACATTGCCTCGTTCACTTGTTTTAATTTTTGAGAGAGGGCAATCCAGATTGCCACTCAAGTGGTAATTTCTTATAATTTTCTTTCAACATTCATCCTTTAGGATTTTATTTAAGTAGATGATAAAAATAATCAAATTAAATTAATATAATATTTTATTAATTAGTATAGTAATTGTTAATTACTATACTAATATTTTTATTTTTGTCATTATCATTAAATAAATTATTATTATTATTTATACTAATTTTAACATTAATATTATTAATTAACTATAATAGATTATTAATATATTATAAATAATAAATAATCTGTCATTAATTATTAAAAGATAATAAACATTTAGAATAATTATTATTAATTTTATATTATCAGTTTTAGAAAATTATATATCACTTATAATTTATTTTTATTTTAGGATATATGTTTGTGATTCAAGTTCAAATAATTTAATTAAATTTATAAATTTGTAAACATAACTATTTTATTCAAGGGTATTTTAGTAAAAATGTACATTATTTATTAATTATTTTATATAAGAAATAAAATAATAAAGATTGTCAGACACATTATCTATACATACTAAATAAGGTAATGTACATTGCCGGCAATTTAATAAGTGGCAATCTTTCTGATAGAAAATATACATTACCAGGTAATGTGCAATGGCAATGCAGTGAACGCAACCTAAAAGTTGGTTTTGTTTAAAATGTTTTGTTACCGATCATTGTTATCCACACTTTGCATTCTTTTATCCTTCAATTTTATTCGTTTTTCAAGAAAATAGGGTATTTAGCTAATTATTATTAATAGAGGTGAGCATGAGTTTTATTCAATCCGATCAATTTAATTAATTCGACTTAACTCGATAATCTTTTAATCAGATTAAGTTGGATAACTACATATTCAATCAGACTCGATTAATGTAAAATTGGATAGAATTAGATATTTAATAATCAGTAACTCAAAATTTGATTCGGACGAAAAAAAATTAAAGTCCAAAAATTAAATGATTTCACGAAGAAGGAGAGGGGGCATCGCCCTCTTCTTCTCATAGCATCTAACACCTCTCTTTTCAATCTTTGGCTCTGTTTGGCTAATTGAGCGGTTGACAAGCGGATAGCGGTTTTAATGATGAATAGCGGGTCAATCAATATATAGCGGTTAGCGGATAGCGATTAGAGTTTGAAGGTTTAATTAATAAATTGATAAATAAGTGTTTGATAAATTTAGCGGTTGAATATCTTTATTGTATAAAATGACGTAAATGGACATGAAGTAATAAATTATGAAATTTTAATATTATATGTGTTTGAATATTTTTATTGTAGTGCAATAATTAATTTTTTTATTTTTGTTACCTTGAAGATTATATATATATATATATTATGTTTATTTTACACTGAAATTTTTTATGTAAATAATTATTTAAATAATAAAAATCTAGCAAAAGAAAATATATTTTATAAATGATAGCTTCCATTCTAGAAATAATATAAATAAAATATTATATATGACAATAAAAAATTATCTTAATTATAATAAAATTTATATAGTGTATGTTGAAAAAGGATAAATTTGGAATAAAAATTTACCCTCTATCCTCTACCCTCTAAACGTCGATCAAGCTAGCCTATGGAAAATCTCTAATTAATCGCCAAACGCTATTGTCAATATTGTTTCATCAAACAGTTTGTTTAGCGGTGCAACCGCTAACCTCTATCCCAACCGCTATTTTTGTACGTGCCAAACACAGCCTTTGTCCTCTCTTTCTCTCACACACATCGAGAGGGGGCAGCGGCTCCTTTCTCATCTCTCTCTACATGCGAGGGGCAACACCCCCCTTCTCTCTCGTCATCGACAAGGACTCTCTCTCTCGAGGATAGTCGCCCCTCTCTCTCTCTCTTTCTCTGAAATTATATCGAGAATAGAATTATGATTCATGATAATCAAATTAAAGTAACTTTATCAAAGTATCTTATTCTTTCTATAGTAACATCACAATAAAAGCCATATTTTTTTATTCTAGCATCTGAGTATGATATTAGAGTAAAGAAAATGTGTGCGCATGAATTGTGAAGTTTCATTTAATCTTGCTCATCGAATTTTCATCCTATTCAAATGTTAAAAAAATATTTCCAATTTGATAAGATTTTATTTTGTTTAATGATTCAAATATTCTATCTTTATTGAAAGAGTGATATGTAGCATGCATTCAAGGCATTCAATTTGACTGTTTAGATATATTTTTATCTTTATTTTTATCTTTTTGAATACTCACTCGAGCTTTGATGTACAAAATAATTAACATCCTACTAATATGAAGTCAATAAAAAGTAGAACGATATATTTTAGATGAACCTGAGATTATTAGCTCTCATAGTTCTTGTGCTAATTAATTTAATTTTATTGAATTTTTTTGTCTAAATTGAAATTTGTCTATTTTGTTGGTCTATACCCTACATGAAATTTGTAGTGTTCCAATACTATTTATTGAGACTCAACAAATCCATTTATATATTTTGGATGAGCTGCCTGTAAAAAAAATGAATTACAAAGTGAGAGACGCTGGACTGCTTTTGTTAAAGAGCAAGAGAGGAGGGCTACCTCATTCTCTCTTTCACTTTATTATTATTTCTTTACAGGAGTAAAAGTTGTTTTCTTGCTGCTCAGTGAAAAAGGAAACTGAGATTAAAAAGTATATGAAATGAAAAGATATGGTGGCGCCGACCTTAAAGAGATGACAGAAGTCATCATCATGTCTTGTATCATGAATTAATTTGTGATCCATGGATTCCTACACTTGTCTGTGCATCGGTAGCTTTTTACCTTTTGGCAGAGCCAAGTTTCACACCCCCAACTTTTCACATGCAACTCAGTGCGAGAAAAGCTAGCATGGATTGGAATCCAATGCTTCCTCCTCTAATTTCTGAATCCGAGGCCATGATGTACAACTCCGCACTTTAACAGTGCATTCACAATTAAACAGAATTGCTAAACACTGAGTTCATGTTAGTCGCAAACTTAGAGACTGAATAGAAGAACTCTTTGTTTCATGTTTGTAAGAGACTGTTTTACATTGGTGTTGTGCAAACCTTTAGCAAATTTCAGCAAATCTCAGTGAACTTTTTAACCGCTCAGTTTGTATAAGGGTAAAAAATTAATGCTAGTTTAACAGGTATCTAATCAGAAACAAGTTTCTGGCAACTCATAAGTTACACAGTGTTTACCAAACAGAACAGATGCAAACTGCCTGCCCTACGGATGAGAATCCACTATGCATTTTAATTAGTTTCTCTCAACTCTACAAAAGCTCTCTTTTACTTTCCTTTATCTTTTTCATTTGTTGTTTTTTCTCTCTCTCTTCTTTAAATATGTCTTTCGACCGAAAGCTGGAAACCCCTGCCAAAGCTTAAAATGGAAGGCCAAGTGGGAAAAATCTGGCAACAAATTTCAGAGTTTAGAGAACTGCCCTGCATATTTATCATGCAATGGTACAAAAGTTAACATACTCTGGATTCAGCACCATGCATCTAAACTAATCCATCTGATCGATTGGCTCATTGTTTAGAAAGCTCCACTCTGAGTAACTGTTCCTCATTGTTGAGCTTCGAAATTGGTGAAAGTTTGTTTTCTGGTTCAAGTGAACAGTTCTTTTTTATCTCCTCTGGTTTGCTAGTATCGTTTTCTTTTAACTCCTTTTAAATTATAAATACTTTTTGACATCTAACGTTAAATTATAAATTTTTAAATTTTAGTCTTCGAATTTATCCCCATCTACATCAAACCCAATCCAAAATTATATTAATTTTATTTATTTAATAATTACAAAATATTTTTTTTACACTTCCTTCTTTAATATAAGAATAAAATATAAAAAAAATAGCACCATGAGCATACCATTTAATAATTATTAAAAAGAATTATTAAATATTATATTTACCCTTTAATTTCTTAATACTTCTATTGTATTAAGGAAGTAAGGGTCATAACTATTAGAGACTTAAATTAGTATGAGTTTGGATGAAACTTTACACAAGAACTTGAGTGACAAATCATGATAGATTTGAAGAGTGAAATAGTTAAAATTAGGTAAGAAAAAATTTGTAACGGGGGAAGTTTTCCCCGTTAGGAGAAATAATTATTGTTTTTCTTAGGAAAAATATTAAAACATATAAATTTAAGAGTAAAATATTTGTGCAGCGTTTTATATTACAGCGCACTCATTTTTACTCGTATTTAACTATAAACATGTTAATTTGGGTCTTCACTAATAGACTTGCACTAACGAGCTTGTATGAAATATGAGGGGAGTGGGCTACTGTAAATTACAGCGCTGCACACTCCTTGTCCTCTAAATTTAAACTAAAGTCCGGATTAATTAGCCCAATGTCCTTAAGGAGTTTACTAAAAGTCGATTTTTTTTTCAAATGTGCTTGATAAATTAGATTATGAAACGACTAACACCTTATATCAGCAACTAACTTCATATTTTGGTTAAGGTCTATGATCCATCAGTGTTCCGTGCTATTAAATTATTAATACAAAGAGTAGCTTAAGATTGTATTGCATGAGACCTTAAAAAGTTTCAGGAAAACTTGCTCGGCCAACTGGGGGTTGAATATGGTTTTCAAAACCCTGATTCGGGCCTTCTCTGGGCTTCCAGAACCCATCCATTTTGGGTTTTGAACAGGGTTTGGACTTTGTAGTTTGATTTTCGCTTTTATTTCTTTTTCCTTCTTTCATAGCTCTTATGTCTTGAGCATTACTAATTTTATTCGAATTTCATGAGTTAGCAATGTTTTAGATAACAATGGGATCGCCAATAGATATCAGAACTTAAGAACATGAATAGTAGCAAAAATTGGAAAGCTGTAGCTAGCTGAACCTGGTGATCTGAATAAAATTCTTCAAACATGATATATGTAGGCAGGATCTAAATGTCAACCTATGCTTGAAAAAATGAGCATGTCCATTTGTATGCAATTGCATGTTTCTGATAGATAACAATAAGAAATTTTCAGTCTGCAATTGGCAGGAGCACAGCCTTTATTTAATTTTCTTCTCTAATGCATGATGTGCTTGCTACTTAAATTAATCAATGCAAACATTTGATTCATGTGCCTCATACAAACATTTCATTTTGCCGTGGCAGTAGCACTGCATTATGATCCATTAAGAATTGGCTTAGCACATGCCTAAAGCTAACATTACTTACCCTAAATAGTCTAACAAGTATGTATACAAACAAAGAAATTATAAAAAAGAAAACAATATCGAAGAGGATTCTCTAAACAAATAAGATACTTGATCATATAGTTGTCATTGCATGTTACTTGGCATCTAACACTTTAGTTTATCTACCAACTAGACATTTGAAATATTTGTACTCTACAAAGAATCAAAAGATTAATGTATCATGATTCTTGCTGTCAGTATATATCCTTCTGATCACTGCTCTTTTTATCTCTCATCAAGTTAACAATTAGGCTGACTTTAGTAGATGGTTCATGTGAACCAGCTCCATTGATGAACTAAAAAATGAAGTGGATGGCCCGACATGGCCGACCTCAATTGTCGTTTGTACCTCAGATCCCAACAATATTCATATGATGAAAGAATCAAGATCATGCATGAGTTCTTCTATTCTAGTTAAGTGAGGTTATAATTAAGCTTATGATCAGGAATGATTACTTTTACCAAGTCACCAGAAGCTTTGGAATGCCCCTTATATTCTCCTAGTTAATTATATAACTAGTCAGATCACACTGCCTTTATGCACTGTTTCCATTACCTGGAATTCAGAATATTTGTACTCATTGCAGAATAGTTATCTGACATTATGGGGCACCTCATCTGAACCCTGACAATTACCAGATAGGAACCCAGCAAATCATAAAAAAAATATGTATCCATTTGAGATGTGCGCTTGATAGATTAATTGATTTGAATTTTTTGGATTTATGTGACTTGTACATTCCAGAATTCAATAACCAGCTACAAGCTGGTCAATATGAGCTTTTGTTAACTAAATCCCTACAAACAGGTGATGTACTAAATGGCTTAGTCACTATTCTTCTACCAATAAAATCGTATGCTGAAATGATCTGCAGAAGTACTTGTGCATGCTCATGAGCCTTTACAGAAATCAATGATCTGAAGTTGGATAAAGAGGATGCCTATGCAAGTAATTTGAAATGTCTCTCATCTTAGTATTAGAGTGTTCAAAATCAACGAACTAATAAGTTAACAATATGGTAGTATTTGACAGCAGCAGAGCTCGAAAGTTTTATGAGTGAATTTACGTTTACATAATAAATAATTAATAAAAATGAAGGTGTATCATTTTACCGCCGAACAATTTTATATCCCACTTTGCACTCTCATTTTTATTAAAAAAAAAATAAATCATCTTAAATAAATATAAAAATGAACTAAATATGAGAAGAAAAATTAATAATCAATACTAAAAATAAAAAAAATTAATATCTTAATTTTGAAGATATTTCATTTCTCCGAAACTTATCAACAACAACATTAGTAATTATTAGAAAATATTTGTCTATAATATTATCCAATAATTTATTAATTGTATTTTATGATGTATTTAGGTGAATTTTTGTAACATATTTTTCTAAGAAATAAGTATATTTAATTTAATTTATGATTTCTTTTAATTTAGTAAGAAAAAAATCATCTCCAGTATAAAGTATTAATAAATATAATCTATAAAATTAATATATATATATATATATATATCAAATTTTAAATAAATAGATATGTGGATATAATTTGAAAATAAATAAACTAAAAATATCATTGACAGTAAAGTAATAGTATAAAAACTTACCTATTACATTATGGGCAGTAAACAATACATGTACATTCTAGTGACTGGGGTGTGGAAGGCCTCCACTGCTGGAATAGGATATAGATGAAGTCCTTCAGTAGCAGAACAATATGCATGAAAAAGTGTAGGGATTAAAGCATCAAGTGATCGATAAAAAATTAAAACAATAAAATTAAAAGAAAAGTAAAATTAAAAGAAAAGATTGACACAGAGAATTTAATGTGATAAAATCTTCTTGATCGATCTGAATAAGGAGAAAATATGTACGGATAAAGGAGGTCGTCACTAAATAATTTTTACTATCAAGAAGAGGAGAGTACATCATAAAAAGATCCTAATGGCCCAAGCCATCCGCTGTCACCCTAAATTTCTTTTTTTACTTATTTTTTCCTTAATTTTTTTTCATAATTTTAAGTACATAATATAATAATTCAAAGAGCACAACAATAAATCTCCACCTTGATTAGAATTTTATATCATTTTTAATATAAAAAAAACTCATCATATCCTTCATTTCCAAATGATCGAATGAGCCTAACTTGCTCTTTACGAGATGTCAATCAAGTCCGAGCAGAATTCAAGCTCGGCAATAAATAAGTTCTTTATCATCATATATGTCAGATTGTTATGAGTGCTGATCTTCTAAACTTGAACATCCTTTTTTTTGCACTACATCATAAACAAAATAATATTTCACATCAATGTATGTCCTTCCATGATAGATATGTCCTTCTGTAAGATGTATTGCACTTTGACTATCATAGTATATGCTAGTTGCATCCTCATTCATATTGAGTTCTCCAACTAATCCTCTTAACTAGATGACTTCCTTTACAAATTTAGTAATAATGTTTCAGTAGTAGATAATGTTATTGTGTCCTGCAAAATAACTTTTCAACTAACAACACAATCACGAATAGTAAAAATAGAATATGTGAAAGATCTTCTATCTAAATCTCTCGTAAAATTTGAATCAACATAACTAATCAGACAAACTGCACTCTTACCAAATTCTAAAAATGTATCTTCTTTGAATTAGACATGTATCTATTAACAACACTAACCGCACGAGATATATTTGGGCGAGTATAAATTATAACATAGATAATACTACCAACTACACTAGAGGATGAAACTTTGGATATATATCTTATATCATCATTTGATTGTGGAGAACATAAAGCTGAGAATCTAAAGTATGTTGCAATTAATGTGCTAACTGACTTTGCATAATGCATTCAAAAACACTTCAAGACTTTTTCAATGTATTTTTCTAAGAGAGAAAAAATCTTTCTGAGTGTCCATCTATAAATATCTATATCCCCAAAATTTTCTTAGCAGCTCCAAGATCCTTCATATTAAGCTCATAATTTAATTTAGCATTCAAATACTAATTTCATATATATTGTTAGCTCCAATCAACATGTCATCAACATAAAATAATAAATAGATGAAAGATTTGTCAACAAACTGATGCAAATAAATACAAGTATCATACTTGCTACTCATAAAATCAATAGTCAACATAAATAAGTCAAATTTTTTATATCATTTACAAAAAAAATTCTTGAGTTCATAAAGGACTTCTTAAGAGGACATACATGACATTCTTTACCTTCAACATAGAACCCTCTAGTTGCTCCATATATATGTCCTCTTCAATATCACCAAATAAGAATGTCATCTTTACATCTAGCTACTCAAGTTCAAGATAATGTATAGCAACAATAGCAAGTAAAATACGAATTGAAGTATACTTTACATTTGAAGTAAACACATTATGAAAATCAACTCCCTCCACTTGACGGTAGCCCTTTGCAACTAACATTGCCTTGTACTTAGTGTCTTCATTACTGAGTCATTCCTTCTTCTTAAATATCAATTTGCTACCAATAATTTTTTTATTAACCAATGGTTTCACAAGCTCCCAAGTGTTATCCGTTTGTAGAGACTCCATCTTTTCTTGAATAGCTACTATCCATCTGGTGTAGTCTGGAGCTCCTATAGATTTATTATATGTGGAAGGATCAAGATATTCAATATCTTCAGCAACACTTAAAGCATAAACTACTAAATTTTCAAAATACAATATTTGTGGTGTCTTTATTTCTCTCCTCTATTTATAGCGAGTCAACATATATTGTTTATGAGTCTCAAAAGATGCTTGTACTTCAGGAGTAACATTTTTATTTGGAACATCTTTCTTTTCATCAGAAGAATTAATAAGTTTCAGTTCCACCTTCTCTAGAACATTTTATTTTCCTGTATAATCAATCACATACAACTTTTTTCTCGAGCGAAGCATCACAAATTCATCAAAAGTAATATCTTTACTCAAAATAAATTTCTTAGTTTTAGGACACCATAATCTATAACTTTTAATATCAATTTATAATTAATAAATATACACTTCCTAATACTAGGTTCAAGTTTTTCATCATTTATATATGCATATATAGGACAACCGAAAACTCTTAAATGTGAGTAACTAAGAGGTCTATCAACCATACTTCTTCATGAATATTCAAATCCAATGATCGATGGGGGATCGATTGACTAAATGACATGCCAAGTTGATAACTTCTACCTACAAAATCTTTTCTAGTCCTGCATTTGATAGCATGCATCAAGCTCTTTCAAGTAGAGTTTTGTTCATTCTTTCATGATGTCATTTTGTTATGGACTCTTTACAACTTTGTGGTGTCTTACAATACCTTCTTTTCACATAAATCATTAAATTTTGAACCATAAAACTCGAGTTCATTATCTATTCTCAATCTCTTAATAACCCTTTCAGCTTATTTTTCTATCAAAATTTTTCACAATTTAAATGTCTCAAAAATATTGTCTTTATGCTTCAAGAAGTAGTCCCAAACTTTTCTAGAAAAGTCATCAACAAATGTAAGCAAATATTTATTACATCTCTTTGAAGGTACTTGAGAAGAATCCCATAAATCTAAATGGACGTATCTAGTGTTCCCCTCATCCTATAAATTTCTAAATTGAAGTGACTCTCTTTTGCTTCCTGAAAAATACAATGTTTCAACTTGCAAACTTTTGGTCGTCGAAGAAGACTTCTGTTACTTAGAACTTGCATATCTTTCTCACTCATATGACTCAAACATATGTGCCATAATTTTGTAGAATCTTCTTCTGAAATGGATGATGAAACCACAACTGAACATGTCATAGTCGAACCGAGAAGAACACACAAGTTGCTAATTTTTGAACATTTCATCAACACAAGAGCACCTCGAGAATCTTCATTCAGTTGGACTCCATAACAACTTTACAACCATTCGAGTCCAAAACGCCGAGAGAAATGAGATTCTCTTTCATATCGAGGACATGTTTTACATCTATTAATATTCTGACAACTTCATCGTACATCTTGATTTGAATGAACTCAATATCAATAGTCTTACAAGCTGCATTATTGCCCATAAGAATAACTTCACCTTTAATTGATTTGTATGTGGAGAACCAACCCTTATTAGGACACATATGGTATGAGCATTCAAAATCGAGAATCCATTCATTTGAAGATATGGATTTATTAGTTGTCGCCACAATTAAAATATCTTCATTTTTACTTTTGGCTACAATGACATTTGCTACATCCAGCTTTTGATTTCTCTTCTCGTTGCTTTCATTTGACTTCTTATTTTTTTTATAATTTGTAATACTCTTCCTTGATATGATTCTATTTTTTCTTACAATAATTGCAGATTTTATCTATATACCTCGAGTTAGATCTGGATCTATCTTGATTCTGATTTCTAGTTTGATGTTTGCCTCTTGCAATAAGACCCAATGCATGATTTATTGTTGGATCCAAAAGTTCATTATCTAGTTTTTTCTTACTCAAAAGTTTGTCTTTCATATCACTAAAAGTAAGTTTGTCTTTATCGTAGATCAAAGTTTCTTTAAAGGTTTTAATCAAGATGAAAAAGAATATAGAAGCAATAATGCATGATCTTCATCATCAACCTTAGCATCTACATTTTTCAAATTATTTATAAGGGTAACAAACTCACTAATATAAAATTTGATCGATGTACCTTCTAGCATACGAAAGGTGTATAGCCATTTTTCAACATAAGTTTATTTACTTGAGTTTTGATCATGTACATAGTTTCCAACTTTAGCTATTAATTCGTTGATACTTTCTATGCGAGGACTTCTTGAAGAACATTGTTCGTCAGGTACAACTGGATCTCAGATATGACTTTCTCATCAAGTTCCTTCAAGACGGACGTCTCCATATTGTATCAGGTTTCTTCCTTTATAACGTCTTTTTCAATCAGTTCAGAACCATAATGACAAGCATTTAAACTTGCCACAGATTGAAATTTGTGTTGCCGTCAAACTTCTCAATGTCGAACTTTGTTATAGTCATCGCAAAAAAAATTTAAAAAAACCTCGGGCTTTGATGCCAATCTGTAGGATGTCGAGGGATCGATAAAAAATCAGAACAACGAGATTAAAAGCGAGAAGAAAAGATTGATACAGAGATTTTAACGTGTTAAAATCTTCTTGATCGATGTGAATAAGGGAGAAACATACACGGAAAAAGGAAGTCACAATCAAAGAATTTTCACTATTAAGAAGAAGAAAGGACATCATAAAAAAACTCTAACGGTCCAACCCTTTGGCTACCATCATAGATTACTTTTTTTTCTCAATTTTTTTCTTTTACAATTTTGAGTACAGAGTAAAATAATTCAAGATGCAACATATAGATCGGCTGACGAATGCAAGAATAGATATGAGTGTGAAACTATTAGTCACTCAACATAAATTCTCTCCATCACTTTGTATTACTAGACATGGAAGGTTTTATCACAGGTTCTACCAGTCAGCTAGCTGATCTAGTTATCTTAATATTACACTCAGCATGCAGATCTTATCGACTGAGATTACTTTTATTTGCATAAATAAAATTATTCATTATACTCAATTTTCGCATCACATGTTTAGTGGTCATATGTCCATAAGCAACAATGACATATCCGTTTTTACATTCAAGTAACATTCAGAATACTGAAACCGTGGATCATAATTTGTATGAACAATATGAGAGATCGATTTAGACTTCTAAACTCCTCTTCTCGAATGATATAACGACAATAATTAATGTGGTAGATAAAATCGCACATACAGATTGCAATCCTTTTTTTAACACAAGAAAAACTGCTAGTTCTTGTGTTCAATTTTAAGGCGCTTACATGCTTGCGGTTGCAATGCATGGCCCATGCACTCTGATCTGATTCCCTGAAGGGAGCACGAGGTCATGTCCTATGAGCTGTAATCTCAGCATGCTATTAAATTTGTTTTTCTCTTTCTTGTTCGATTCCTAGCCATTTTGGCCATTACTGCTGCCTAATTTCAAACAGAATCCTCCAGTTGTGCATTTGACATTTAGCTGCACAATATCAGACTATACGTCCTATTTTTTGACTGCAGTGAGTAAAGTAACATTTCATACCAATATATATACTCTTTGTTAATGGTTCAGCGTCCATTATTCACGTCCCGTTCTTGATCATGTCATCTCAAGATGCATGTTACTGTTGCTAAATCATTCTTGATGAAAACCTGGTAAGGTATGAACATTTTTTGAACAGTTGGTATTTCCTACAGAACAATTGAGATTTCCTTGTGAAAGATAAGTATTCTAATATATTGCATCCTCAATAGTCTCCACATATTTGTTTTATATGTAGTGGGTGGCAGTGAGTCACATGCTTCTCTTATCTCCAAAGGCAGGACCCCTTTTTTTTTCTTGCGACAACAGGCCAAAGAATGAGGTACGGGAATGCAAAGAATGCCTCCCCTTGTCACCAGTAATTACTACCAAAATTAGAGAGACAAACAACTTGTCCAAGTCTCTCTCTCTCTCTCTCTCTCTCTCTCTCTCTCTCTCTCTCTCAAGCACACACACAGTTAGTTTGTAGACCTCAGCGTTAAGACTTTTGTATCCGTTACAGGTGCTTTGGAGGAAGTCTACTTGTCAACCACTGCAAATGTTATAATTTTAAAACTTGGCAACTTGTCCTCCTCAAAAGAACTCGCCTACTGTCTCTAAAAATTGGAATTGTATGCTTTGATTTATTTTGGCAATCACATGGACAGGACCACGAACTAAAGAGCAATTGTTTTTTTAGGATTTGGACTCTTTTTTGATTGACAATTAATGAACACAACGAGGATACAAGGTACAATAGACAAGAGTGCTAACATGTATTTAAGGTACAAGAAACAAGAATGCTACATGTATACATGGTACTAGAAGTTTGTACACATACGTATACTGCAGGACAAATGAAAATTTCCACAAACAATTCCAATGACCAGTTATGTAAAATTGGTTCAATAGCACAGAATTATTTGACGTTCAATTAACATACACTGGAAAACTGGCCTAACTTGGATATCTACGATCATCCGAGACAATTTTATTCACAGATGTCTTCCAACCTGACTCAATTTTGAAGTGGTGTTGTTCATATATCAGCCTCAGATGCAACAAATTAAGCAGCTATGTGCACAGTAGGAATATTTGTCAGGTGCTCCTGTTGCTTCTACTGATTCATAATTCAGCAATCATCTCATAGAAATTCTTTAAGCATCACTGTCGCCACCGATGAGATCGGCCTATCAACGCATTTCAGTGGTAGTTATGCTGATCTGACCATGACCAGAAAGCAGATTGGTCTTCCATGCTGCACAACAGGTTGCTGAAATGGCCTTGGCCAACGGCGTTCTCGATCTTGGGGCATTCTGCTACTTCCGGCCTTGAGGAGCTCTGAAGTAGCTGATAACCCATATCAGCGGACCGCATGGGCTGAAAATAGGGTATGCTTTGATGGGGATGCAGAGTGTTCTCAAGGACTGGTGCTCTTGAGATGTCCAAATTGATTTCTGAGCTGTTCTCGCTTCTGTTGCTGCAAGAACCTTCAGTCTCTTTGTTCAGGTTGATCAATTCTGAGGATTCCCTACCTTTAACAGCCAAAATCTGCAATGCAATTTGGTTCAGCTCTATGGACAATGACATGCTAAACCACACACCATTGGATGCACAAACTACTAGAATTATGAGTTTTCTGTTTGATCCTGTGTTAATTCGGTGGTGAAACATTGGTTTAATGGCCTTCTGAAATGAGTTAAGGGACTGATACAGTAACTAGATGTGTAAAATAATGGGGATATCCAAAAATCTTAAGCAAGATTTGCAACAGTTGGACTCTCCCTCGTCAGTAGTTTAATAATGCGAGATAGGAAAGCAATCTAATCAAAACGAAAACTTTTCTGTACTTGAAATCATGCATCATTGTTGTCCCAGTTACCAAGACATGATGGAGCCAATCATTATAACAATTTATATGACCAATCTGAAAACATCGTATATACCTCAAAAGACTCAACACTACGCATGAAACATTAATTGGAACCACATCCTCCTCAAAAGCACCAAAACAGGAGACTATAAATTTCATATATCAGAAAAAAAAAGGCAGCAGGAAACAGCATTGAAGAAGTACCTCAGCTTGTAATTTCTTGTTCTTTGCTTGCAGGGTCTCGTTCTCAGATTTGACGGCCTCGAATTGCCTCTTGAGCGCATCGTAGTCCTTCTCCAGTTGCTTGGTCTTCCACCTGGCCCTCCTGTTCTGGAACCAAATGGCCACCTGCCTCGGCTGCAGGCCCAGAACCCTGGCCAGCTGCATTTTCCTTTCGGGCTCCAGCTTGTTTCCGAGCTCGAAGTTCTTCTCCAGCATCCTCACCTGATCAACATTGAGCCTCCTCTTCTTCTCTCCGGTCGGTGACCCGTCGTCAGATAAGTCGTCGTCCCCGTTCGGCTCTTCGCATATTTCGATCCCGGAGAAGGACATGGATCTCTTCCCGAGAGCTGGAGCCATACCTGTTAGAATACGCCACAACCAAGTGAATTCAATATGCACAAGCTTAAAGGAGAGCCACATGGTGAGTCAAGGAGCCCATCAGATCACCTCTGAGGTCTTGGAGGTTGGTGCATGGAGTTGCAGGGAGGAGGGGATTCAGGGGGCTGGCCAGCTGCAGGTGCTCCTCCTCGTGAGGTGTTTGCATTTGTAGCATGAAGCTTGGGGGAAAGAAGGAGGCCATGCCATTGCAGGCCATTCTCTCTGCAGAATTGTGCTTAGATCACCAAAGCCAATGACATGGTGATAGGGGGAAGGAAGAGTTGCTTGGAGAAGGATGGAGTGAAGGTGGTCAAGATGGAGCTGGAGAAAGCAAGAGAGAGAAGGAAAAGGGATGGAAACATGTTATAGGATGATAGAAGAGACATCTAACAGTTCAGTTCTAAACGTACAGCAACATGACAAATAATAATATGTATGAGGAAACTAAACTTATAATGTTAATAACTTGCATGTATACCTTATTTCTGTTCAATAAATCATAATCATCTCCATGATAAATAGTATGTATTTGGCAGTAATTAAACATACTTAATGTAAAACATATTGGAAGACAACACTAAGGTGTCTTGACATGCTATACATGTGAGGACATGGATTTATTAATTCCTTAAAGAAGGAACTTGGAGTTTTCCTTAGGAAAAATAAGAAGAGAAAGAGTTTAACAGAGCTAAAACAAATAACTAGTTGTACAACATTTAGACTTCTTATGTAGGCAGAGGGTTTTTTATTGCACACTAAAAGATGGACATTTATATATGTGAAAGAAAGAAAAAAAAATGGTTGTTTTGTTATTACCAGGGCTAAACTTGCAGGATTGCATAAAAATTGTGATGCAACACAAAACTTTTAAGCTGTTAAGAGGAAGAATCTCAATTCACAGTCCAAGATCTGCTGGTAAACACTAAACTGTCAGAATGGTGCATACCTCTTTATCAGATTATGAATAATCCCTGGCCTAGTTAGATAATCTTGTTTATTTGATGACTTTGGCTTAAATCTTCAAGTAATTTGAAATAGTATAGTTCACTAAATTGAGATTCTTCCATTAATTTCAAGCGAAAATGCAAGCATAAGGATTGATGATATCTTTTTTTTTCAATCGATGGTCTAGAATTCATAGATGTCCCGGATTATTAGTATTCGACTAATTTAATGTTGAGTGATAAGAAAATATTCTAACTAAGTTAGCCACTCCAAATATTGAACCCGTGACTATTAGTTATCATCGACTCTGGAACAAAGCTGCAAGCCAACTCAACTTTTTGGATTGGTGATATCTTTATTTGGCAGAAGTTGGCCATGTCCATCACAAGTATATATGGGCTGCAGTTTTGTTCAATACCTCATAAATTACTGCGATGGTTAAATCTTTTTTCTCTCTTGATATAATGCGAGTCATAACGAAGAGCAGTTGAGATATATCTCACTTTCTAAGACTTACTTTATCCCCATTTTACTTTTATTCAAAAAATAAAGCTTCGTATCACTTGTAAAATAATTGATTGACTCAATTGATTTATCGATTTTTTTGTAATGAGAAAATATTAATACTCATTATTATTATATTCCAAATTTTTATGCTATCTGATTCGAAGAAATTATTTATTTTAAAAAACCAATGTTAAAATATAAAAAAATTGAAAAAATAATAAAAGTCAAAATGTGAAAGGTGTGTAGTAAAAGGGGATAAAAAAGAGAAAAAAACTCAAATGAACAAGTAAATAAAGTGCTGTAGGATATAAAAAAGCTATATATGTCTAACTGATTTTTTCCCTTGTTTGTTTTTTGAAAGTGATGGCGGTGGCCCTTAAGAGAAGAAAAAAAAAAGAAAGAAATGAAGCAGGAATCTTATGGATGGGTCCTGTGGGCTGCAGGGTCTGCTACCTAACCCACATACAGCTATATATGTTGTGCATGTAGTTTCTCCATCTCAACCATCATCCTTCACATCCAATAAGTTTCATGAATCTAACCATGAAGGGAGAGAGAGAGAGAGAAAGGGATTAATTTGTGTCATTGCACATATATGTTAATGCATGGCATGACGTTGATGCCAAAATGCCACCTCAGGCCCTGCCACCGTTGAACCTGGCCATGTCTCCCTTGGCCTTGTCCTCTGCCTCGCCATCACAGGAACATCTCTGGAGTTCTCAGGGTCCTAAGCAACCATTCCCTAATTCCACGTTTCGACATTTGCGTGGCAATGGTTCCTGTTATAACCTTCTCACGCCGAGGATTGTGGCAATATGACAACATGCATTGGCCAATAAAATAGCAACTTATAATCAAGATTGCTACATTTTTTCTACCAAATACTAATCCACCGTGAAAAACTTTGATTTGCGCTCATCGATTGAATATATTGTTTGTGATAGTTTTTTCAAATGTACATGAAAATATTTAAATAAAGGTTATTTTCATAAACTTTCCTCGAACTAAAGTGTAATTTCATATATAATATTAAACTATAAAATCGAGCATAAATAGGTCTGAATTTTTTTAAACAGTTTCATCCAACAATCTGATTTTTCATTTTCTTAAATCTTATTTATTTATCAAATATATATTTTACCCTTTTAAATAAAAAATTCTCTCCTCTCTCTTTCTTTGTCCGCTCTTTATCTCATGTGCTCTCGTCTCTCTCTCTCTCTCCTCTTTCTCGTGCAGTCGACCAGTTGGTGAGCTCGCTATGTGCGCCTGCTTGAGCTCGCGTGCACAAGCGAGGTGAGCTCCCTGCGTACGAGCTCGCGCGTAGCCTCGCCTGTGTGTGACCTCGCCTGCGCTTGCCAATGAGCTTGTGGGAGCTTGCGCACAGGTGAGCTCGCCAGCTAGCTCGCTTGAGCTCGCATGCAAGCGAGCTCGCACGTAGGAGAGCTCGCTGACATGCAAGCAAGCTCGCGCAAGGCACACGCACAGACAAGCTCGCTTGTCTAACATCTGCACGAGAGAGAGAGGAGAGCGGACAAAGAAAGAGAGAGAAGAGAGAATGAAGAGAGAAAGAGAGCGAAGAGAGGATTTTTTATTTAAAAGGGTAAAATAGTCATTTGATAAAATTAAAATAATTTAATAAAATAGAAAACCAAGTTGCTAGATCAAATTGTTAAAAAAAATTAGACATACTTCTGTCCGATTTTATCGTTTATGATTATATATGAAATTTTATAATATTTTGAGAGAGGTTTATGAAAATAACTCTTTAAATAAACACTTCAAGCAAGCCCAAGATCTTGTCCCAGGTCAAAATGTTTTATATTCAAATTATAGGAAAAATAATTTGTCTTGATTTGTATTTATCTTTCAATGTAATAAACACATTAGTCTTCTGTAACAAAATAATAATAATAATTGACGTTGTATATGCTAAGTCATAATCTCTCATTGAAAAGGTTAATGAAACTTTAGATATATATAACGTTTAGTGAATGTTAAATTCTAAAATCAATTCTTTAAACTTGTAAGAGTTTATATAAACATACTGAGTCAATTCGATGTAATCATATATAAGTTATATAGCTTTTACTCATAAATTGATTTAAAATCTTGTAAAGTTTTATAGATTTCTTTTAGTGACTACACAAGTCTAAATGAGTTTGTACAATTATATATAATTAAATATGTATACTTTTTAATTTGTATAAGAAAAAAATATAATTATTAAAATTTTGTAAATGAGCCTATTAATAATTACGAATAAATACACAAATGAAGTGTTTATAAATATTAAAGAATAAAAAATAATTGAAATTGACATCAATGCATTTTTATATTTTGTTTTTTTAGCATAATAATTTGTAATTATTATTAGCGCGCCAAGTAGTATTTTATAATAGTACATATATTTTTTGACATACAAATAATATATATTGGTTGTTTTAGTATTTATGAATATTAAATATGTGCATAATGTTGTACTTTTGATGCATATTAATTATTTATAATTAAATTTATTTAGAATATAACTTTATGAATTTACGCTACAAATTTGCGAAAGAGAAAATGTGTCTACTAAAATTCTCAAACTTGACAATCTTGTGCACGTTTTCATAGTGTTATTGGAACATGCAACCGAGATATATATA